>JAXQKE010000185.1:0-36281 GCA_037042355.1 Candida sp. Y128-05E | reverse complement strand
AAGAATTTAGTAAATGGTGAAATGTTTTCTCCTTCTCCTGAAGATTTGCAAAGCTGGTATGAAAAACAATCAAGAATGAAAAATAGTGAAGTGCCCATTTTGAATAAAAATGAGCAAACTTTAGCATCAATTGATAAACCAGAAGTCAAGTCAGTTGAGTCTCCAGCCATTTCAAACAAAGATAATCCAAACATTGTTGCAGCTGAAGATACAACCGAGTTTTATGATGAAAAAGCAGCTGAGTATGACGATTCTGTCAAATGGGAAGAGAGGGGTATTTTCATGGGTATGCGTAGAAAGTGGTTGATGAAACAAATCACCGGTGACGTGTTGGAAGTAGCATGTGGTACTGGGAGAAATATCCCCTACCTCTCTCCCGAATTAATTCGTTCCATCACTTTTGTTGATTCGTCGAAAAATATGGTCAATATAACCCAGGAAAAGTTCAGAAAGGCATATCCGAAATTCAAAAATGTTGCATTTACAGTGGGTAAGGCCGAAGATTTGATTGATTTGGCTAATGACGATCATGTCAAATATGACACTATCGTTGAAGCCTTTGGTCTTTGTGCCCATGAAGATCCAGTTAAAGCATTGAAAAACATGGCCAGTTTATTAAAACCCGACGGAAGAATTGTCTTGTTAGAACACGGCCGATCCAAATGGGATTTCATCAACAATCATCTCGATTTCAAGAGTGAGAAAAGAATGAAAACTTGGGCGTGTAGATGGAACTTGGATATTGGCGAAATCATCGATGAGGCCGGATTGGATATCACATACGAAAAAAGAGTTCATTTATCCACCACCTGGATGTTGATTATCAAAAAGCCCCAGGATTCAATCAACTCAAGTGAAAAACCAATCTTGAATAGAATTATGGGTACTGAGCCACAACCAATTAGAAAAAATTAATGTAAATAGATGGACTAATTGTATATAATTGTATATAACCAAGAAAAAAAAGAATTGAAGGCTTTCATTTGTTTGCTATTATGCTTGTTTTATAACGCGTCATTTGTACTTTAGTGAACAGGCCTATTGATCTCTTATGAGCTTCTAGCTCACTCCAGTCCACCTTCGGTAGGTATACTCAATTGTCATGAGCCAATTGAAATAGAGCGATACTTTCGCTTAGCCTTCTTCTGAATCTTCGTTGTCAGGAGATTCATCACCTCTGAAAGTATACATCGCACTATAGTTCACTTTGTCAGCAAACATCATTTTTCGTTTTTGACCTCTTGGGTCATTGGAAACCGGAGATTGCCAAGGGAATCTGCACTCCTTGGGATTGCTAGAGAAGTCGATAGTAGGAATCGCTGGCCCATCTTTATACGACTCAAGAGTTTTATTTGCAAAATTCTTTGCATCTGCGCTAATCCGATCATAGACCTCGACGTGGTTTGCAATTGAGGTTTCGTACTTGGCATTTTCTTCTTCAATGGTTGCTTTCAGCTGTAAACCTCTATTTGCAAGTTCTGCATTAATAGTAAGCATGCTGTCTTTGTGCCCCGATAAACTAGACTTGTCGTCGTCAAGCGTGGATCTATATAGATTTAAAGAGTCAATCCAATCTTTTCTAGCATTATCAAATTCAGAGTATATGTCACTAATCTCAGATGCACACCTATCGTTGTTCTCGACAACATGTCGCATTCTTCTCTCCAACTCCAGCTTCATTATCTTTAACTCCTCGTCACTTGTTTCCTTGACAAATTCCTCATAAGTTGGAAGTTCTTTTACTTTTGGAACTGTAGGTTCCACTAGCAGCTCTTGTGATTCCGGTTCATCCAGCAACGATTCCAGCGACATTGTTACAATTCAATTGGAACGTTTAAACTTAGCAGGCTAATATTTAACTATAGACAATTTATACTTTTTTTTTCCCCATATAAGGGATAATTAACATTCCAATTCTTTACTTCTTGTTAATACCGTATACACCATATTTATGTAAATAAAATCTTATAACATTTATGACATTTATTAATTAAATCTGGGTAGTTGAATCAATATAATACTCATGAGCTATACTGACGGGGGTTCAGTCAGAGAGATTATAACTTTTACATCAGTCAAAACAGTAGAGATATTTATAAGTAAAGTAAGCAGGAAGAACAACTATAAACTTAAACTAATTGCTGGTTAATCTCCTGCTAATATTAGTATTAAAGCATAAATAGTAGGTTTCAAATGAAGCCAGGAGTGAACATAAACTAAGATATGAATACTCACATACCATTCTACTGCAATAGATGTATTTCCTCGCTTGTTCGACGAGACTTGTTGCAACGGAAACCGTAGTAAAAACCTCACATTGGTTAGTAGTTAATGATTGTATTTGATTTATTAATTTTTTATTAATTTTTTAGAATTTCCTGTATATTGGCAACACCTACTGAAAATTTCGACTAAAATTCAGAATAATAACAAGGCAATTTGTCCGAGTGGTTAAGGAGAAAGATTAGAAATCTTTTGGGCTTTGCCCGCGCAGGTTCGAGTCCTGCAGTTGTCGTTATTTTTTTTTTTGAATTATTGAAACATATCATTAACTGATTGATAATACCTACTAACCAAGACTTATTGAACAGTTCAATTTTCAAATTTTTTTTTTTTCATTTAATGATTTTTTTCACAATTATTAAAAAAAAAATCAATACCATGTATCGTTGTTTATACTATACAATTCTATAACCGTTTTCTTACCCTTGGTTTAAAACCTTCCAAAATCACATAAAAAGAAAGGTTGATTAATTCAAAACCAATATCTACAAGTAAACTTCACCCTCTTTTAAAACCACTAGATCTTGAAATCTATTCATGTTTAATTGTACGAGAGCTTGATGAATACTATCAGGCAATCTTAGCTCTTATTCAATTTAACCAGACATATGCTCATTTTCAAATGGGGTGTAGATCTGTTCTATAAACTTCAATTAACAAACAATATTTCACATTATATCTTTCATGTTCAAATTCCAGAGGATTTTCATGACATTTAAACACGTACTATAAAAATTACAAAGACACCAGGTTGGATGGGATGGGAAACTAGAATCCCCCAATATTTATTTAACTGGTCAAGTGGAGAGCCAATACATTTTTAGGTTTTCACAAATTTATCTAGTATATGGCTAAATCTCTTCTAAACGTACCCCAAACTTATACTATTTCACCATTGGGTTTCTCGTCTACATCTAAGCTGTCTTTTAGTGTTATATATTACTTAAAATTAGTTGAATTGTTGCAATTTCCTTGACGTTTCGTATGCGGCAAAAATAAGGGGGTATAAATTCCATTTACATTTACCCATAAAAATAAGCAGATGGTATTTGTGAATTAGAACTAAATTGATATATTAGAATATAAATGTCTACTCCATCGAATTGTACTGAAAAAATAGTCGAATCCAGTGTAGATTTAGAAAAGGGTACTTCGACCCTTTTTGAGGAACTCGATAGCGAAGATGAAAGAAGTTATACAGAAAAACATGAGTCTGAAGAGATACTGAATACGGGTGGTTTTGGTGCTACTGCAAAAGAATGGTTTAGAAAATGCTTTAAGAGCCATTCACAAATGTGGACTGAACAGAGGGATCTTGGAACTGAACAGTCTGACCCGAAATCTATATTCTCGAGGCAAACCTTATTATGGGCACTTGGTGTTCACTCCGGTCTTATTACAATAACATTTCTGTGGTTGACTTACTCATATTATGATCCCCGTAAGAGAATTAGGTATTCAGACTACGATTTACCACTACTTGTTGATATTTGGATATATATCCTAACAGGGGTAACTGCTTTAATCCTGACAGCTGCAAGGTTGGTCATCCATGAAAACGTATTTCACCACAGACCACAAGATCCTTGGAACTTTGACAAGATACTTTCAATCATAGCCTTTCTTGACTTTGCTATTTATTATATTAATTTATTCCTTGTGCGATTGGACGTCCTTTTCGTAATGCAATTTATCTGTACTGTTGTGTTGTTATGGTAAAGATATGTTTTATTCTTCACGACAAGTCTGTCCCAATGTCGGTTACTTGGTGATAACCACATGATTATAGTATATGTCCTATTAAGCAAGTACATATCTTTACCTACCCATGAAATTAGATGTGAGAGAATAAGCAGTTCAAATAAATTTAAGGGTTGTGAATAACACATCGTCCCCCATTTCTGGGTACTCTCAAATCTTTGGCTTGATTTTATCATATTATATATTACTATTTATAGTGTTTTAGATAGTAATACGTGCGAACTATAATGTCCTAGACATCTTTCGAATATATCTGCCTGTTCACATTTAGCTTCCGTTATTGGAAGATAGAGGAATCATCACTTAATTGTATATTGGTTTCCAAAGAGTTGAATTAGAGGACTATGCTCCCCGGTTGTTGGGAACTACATATGGGTTTATTTAATAAAGTACCAATGTAAACTAAGCCACTGATATTTTAGAAAGATGAAATCGATCGAAACTATTTCATCTTTGCGTTTGTAGTGTACATGCAACCTGTTATTCAGTGTTATCTTTGCAGAAGAGGTGAATTGGGTGAAATTGTTCCAGTTCCCTTCAAAAATATTTTGTATGAGAAATTAAGTGGTAAAATTACCATTTCATATTCCATTTCGTTGTTAAAGAGAGAATTTACCGTTTCAATAAGTCAACAAGAAAAGGATACTTGTTATTTAGAAATTAATTGACATATCAGAATACCTTGGAGTAATGTCTAATCCATCGAGTCTTACTGAAGAATTTGCCGGAGTCAGTAAAGATTTAGAAAAGGGTACAGATACCCCATTTGAGGAACTGGATAGCGAAGATTGAAGCAGTTCTACAGGAAAAGATGATGCTGAATAATTAGTTAATATGGATGGATATCGTGCTACTTCCAGAGAATGGTTTAAAAAATGCTTCAAAAACCACAGACAAATGATGCTTGAACAGATTGATCCTAAAACTGAACATTTTCATCCAAATACCATCTCTTCAAGGCAACTTTTATTATGGGCCCAAAGTATTCACTTGTGCTTTCTTTCAATAACATTGTACTGGTTTTATTCGTCATACTATGATCCGGGAAGGGGAATTAACTACGCAAAGTACAACCTACCACTACTTGTTGATGTTTGGGTATACACCATAGCAGGGATCGCTACTTTAATTAGGCAATCTACAATAACGGTCCTCCTTGAAAATATATTTTTCAAGCCACAAGATCCTACAAAGCGTTCATGGAACTTCGAAAGAATTCATACTATCATACTCTTTCTTGATTTTGCTATTTATTCGGTTTCTAAATTCTTTGTAAGTTGGGATCTTCTTTCCGTTATGCAGATAATCTGTTTCGTGGTGATAGTGTTTTCGTGTTAGTAATGCAATTGTCATGTTAGTCTATAACTACATTTGAAATTATCCGGTTTACCTTTAGTTACCGATATTGAAAATTGGAATAATAGATTAATTGTATATAGAATAGCTTGCTTATTGCATTATCCGCTCGAGGGTTTCTTCCTTCAGTTGTCAATCTCAAGAATGACAAATACCAATGTAGCTTAATCCCCTGAGTTAAGATGCCTTCGATATATATATATATATATATTTTCTAAGGTGTATATATTGAGAATACCTATAAATGTTATGTACTTGTACTTAAATTCCATAATTCCTAGCCAGCCACTCATGGGCTCTTCTCGTCATACAAGGATGGATGTAGAGGAAAACCGAAGTTAAAAACCTCCCGATTGAATGATTGGGGGTAAGATGGTGTGGGATTGTAGCCCCCCCTCCGGAGTCGAACTCGCGATCGGGCGACTTTTTCCTGAAAAGCTCCAGTTCTATAGTTAGTCATACAATATGCATGTCTAATACTTACATCTGATTATATATGTTATAATATATTTTTCAATCTCAAGACTCCATTCAGCCTTATTATTGAATAATCCACTCGGATTATTAAATAAATCATTTTCACTTTCATCAACTACCAACCATTGAGAGGTTTTCCCCTTGGGTTTCCTCTCCAAATACTTTGCATGAGAGAAGAGCCAATAGATGGCTAAGGTGGTGCTGCTAATTGCTATTAAGGTTAATTTAAAGTACAATTTTATATGTTTATAGGTTTTTTTCAATATATGTACGTACTTGAAAAAAAAAAAAAAAAAAAAAAGAATGACAAATACCAATGTAGCTTAATCCCCTGAGTTAAGATGCCTTCGATATAATCTATATAATTTTTTGTTTTTATCGTATAGTTGTGAGCTGTTGCTTTTCTTTACATTTTCCTTAAACGTAAAGTTGGGTAAATAGTTGCAATTTCCTTAAACATGGGGCAAAAGTGAGGGAAATTGCGACTAGTTTTCCGATTAATCCATTAGACAAAGAATATACTATTTCAATAAGTCATCAACTAATTTGACTAGTACTTCTTCATTAGAATAAATTGACTTACTAGAATACCTTTCTATAATGTCTAATACATTGAATTCTGTTGAAAAGAAAGTTGAATTCAGTGAAGCTTTAGAAAAGGGTGCTGGTACCCAGGTTGCGGAACTGGATAGTATAGATGAAAGGGGTCATACAGAAAACAATGAATCTGATGAGGTAGTTACTAGGAGTAGTTTCGGTGCTACTGCAAAAGAATGGTTTAAAAAATGCTTCAAAAGTCATAGACAAATGATGATTGAAGAGACGGATCTTTATATTGAAGAATCCGATCAAGAATCGATTTCTTCGAGGGAAATCTCTTCGAGGGTACTTATATTATGGGCCCAAGGTATTCACTTGTGTCTTCTTTCAATTACATTATTCTGGCTTGATATCTCATACTATGATCCGGGAAAGGGAATTGACTATACTAGGTATAAGTTCCCACTATTTGTTGAAATTTGGGTATATACGCTAACAGTTATGACTGCTTTAATCCTGACAGCTACAATGTCTGTCCTCCTTGAAAACGTATTCTACCACGGACCACAAGATCCTACAAAGTCGTGGTACTTCGACAATATACTTGCAATCATAGCCCTTCTTTATTTTGTTATTTACTTGGTTACTTTGTCCCTTGTGAATGCTTTGATTCTTGTCGTAATATATTTGATCTGTGCTGCTGTGTTGTTATGATAAAAATGTATGCCAGGGTTCAAGACGACGTTGTCCCAAACTCTGTCACTTAGTGGTAACCACCTGATTATAGGATAATGCCTATTAAGCCAGTGTATATAATTTTTGGAAGCAAAATTTATAATTTGCAATTATACGTGTGAAAATAATAGTTGTATCATATTGTAGATGATTGTAGAGTATTTTATATATTTTACCAAATTTCGCTATTCCTAAATTTTTGTCTATATTTTATCCAAATTTATGGCTTGGTATTGATCGTCTTTTAGATAGTAGTACATGTGCGAATATATTCTATTTTCCCCAACACTATGTTTCAATATAACGGCTGTACAAGTTTAGTTATAGGTACTGTAACTTTTACAAATCGTTGCAATTTCCTTCTAAATCAATAGGGGGGGAAAGTGAGGGTAAAACTACCACTTTTTGTCTGATTAATTTATTAGACAAATAATCTACTTTTTCAATAAGTTAATAAGTAAACTGTATAATGACTATGTCTTCCCATTCTGTTAATGTCATATTCGAATTTAATGCTGGAGATTTAGAGAATGGTGGCATTTCCCCGTTTGCGGGTCTGGATAAGGAAGATGAATGGAGTGCTACAGAGAAGGATGATGCTGAAGACTTAGTAGATAGGGATGGTTTCGGTGCTACTACCAGCGAACGGTTTAAAATACTCATTAGAAAATCAAATCAAACTATGATTGAAACAAGACCTACATCTTGGAGAGAAATTTTAATATGGGTCCAAGGTATTCACTTGGGTTTTATTGCAGTAACATTGTTCGGGTTAACTTGGGCATACTATGATCAGGGAAAAGGATATAATTATGCAAAATACGACTTACCAATACTTGTTAATATTTGGTTATTTACACTCTCAGTGATAACTGGTTTAAACTTAAGATCAACACACTATTTCCTCACCAAAAACATGCTTGTCCCCAACTCACAAAATCCTACAGATGAGAGCCATTCTTTTAAGTTTGACAGAATACTAGCACTCATAATCTTGCTAGCTTTAGCTATTTATACAGCAACTTGTTTTATTATGGATCCTAATGTGGTATGCTACGTAATTCTCTATTTTTTTATATGTTTATGTTAGTAAATAGGTTAATACCATTGTGAATAAAGTCCCCGATGAATTATAATGCCCAAATCTTCTCATATCAGCAATTGTATCAATCTCCACGAACCAGAATAATCAGAACAGATTACAATGTCATCACCGATTATTCACCAATAAATCAATACATACAGAGTGATCGATTTAAACATTCCTAACTGACTCTATTCTCGAATGACGAAACCGAAGGTTATACACTTCTTGTTAATTTGCAACCATGAAACATGAAGCCAAAAATATCTCGTACCTGTTATAATAACCATTCTTTGGAGTAAAGCTTTAAATGAACGTTCTGCTCCAAATTATAATATATACAAAAGGAACAATGACAACGCTTAACCATGGTTAATAGATGGAAACCATTTATCTATCATAATTTGATATTGAATAAACAATTGATGGGTGATAATTAAAGACTTGGAGAAACTTACTAATTTTTGACTAATTTCAAATAACTACTTATACTTTTTGTAGAACTTGTTTAATTCGATTACATCATCTCATTAGATTATTCTGTAGTATAGCTAAAAAGATTAGATGTCTTAATACTATCAATGAACTTGATGTATCAGAATGCTTGCGTGTAACAGTAGAATCAATTAGTCGTTTGAATACCTATCGTAGAATACAAATTAATTGGGATATTAGTATCTGAAATGTGTAATTTTCATCGCAACTGTAAATATATTGCCATTGTCGTGGTTCACGACGACTTTGTCCCAAAGTCTGTCTTTTGGTAATAACCACGTGATTGTGTCAATTACCGTCTAAGGTAATAATGCACATCATGAAACTAAGGAGACGAGAATATGCAGTTTTGTTACCAATTTAGGTGATTGCAGAATATTCTATATATTCTGCCAATTCTCGCTTTTCTCTAATCTTTGTCAATAATTTATCTGAATTTATATATTACTAAATACTGCGATTTAGCTATAGTAATACAAATGTGAATATACTTAATTATTCCCTAAACTACATTCCAATATAACCGGCTGTTAGCTTTAAGTTACCGCTATTGGAATCTATAGGAATTACTACTTAATTGTACGTTAGTTTCTAATGAGTTGGTTTAGTACATTATCCCAATCCGGTTTAACTCCGTGCTTCTCAGTTGTTAGTCTCAAGCACGACAGCCATGATCTATTTTTAATCATTCTGACATCATGTAAAGTTATGCTTGAAAACCAACTTTACGGCTTTAAGTCCTTCTAGTAAATATTCTGCGAGATACCTTTAGCTGGTTCTAGATTTGGTAAAAATAGGAATGTACAGTCGAGACAATACTTAAAATTGCCTAATTAAAATACATGTCGATAATAAAGATAAGGAGTGTAGCAAGATATGTTCAGTAATATATTATATTTTATTTCCTTTCACCTCACGATGGATTCAGATTTGGAAGAACAGAAACGAGAACAGGTAGATGACAATCAAAATGATAATCCACATAAAGATGACAATCCACATAAAGATGACATGCCCGTCTGTGCGGGCTTTTTTCTCGTGGGCCTTTCTATTGTAGCTTTTCTTATCGTGATGTATAGGATTGTTACCATTATGAATTGTGATTGTCGTTCCTGATGGTCTTTAATAAAGCTAGCAAGATCATATTGGAGTATAACTATTGATGGTTTGGGTATGATGGATTTTAGAGAGGAGTGTGAGTTCAATTGTTGCTTGGAAAGACGTGGTTATACTCGTTAATCAGCCTTTATTGAAAAGTCTCAACCATTGACAAGGTGCTTACCTTCTGTTCAAATTGACAAAAAAGTCTACTAAATTTCCATGGACACCAAATCGTTGAACAACACTTCAGTCTTGATGAATATATAGCCTATATAGGATATACAATGATTGTGATCCATAATTCAATGTCAGTTTATATAATGTTTACATAATACAAGATGTAATTAATATTCCCTATAATTGATATCAATTCAAAATATATTTCATTTATAGAACCAACACCGTTATTGCAGACTCTGAATCCAGTCACAGATTCCATAATTTCTTTCATTAATAGATCTGATAAATTCCATTTAAGGAGATAATTGTTGTGGATACCTAAATTATTGTAGACAGAATTAATTGAAGAATGCAACATTTCATAAAAGACTCTATTTATTGTTTGTCTTGTAAATCTATTTAATTTCTATAATATTCGACAATGGCTATCACAAATGATCAAGAACATAGCTACAACATTCTACAACTATTCTTGTGGTTAATCAAGATCTATGATTGTACAAACGAGACTGATAATGATGATTTTGAACTTTTTGAAGAAGAATCGGATATGATTAAGTTGAATGAACCCCTTATATTTTATATACAACCTCCATGGTATAAGCTACTTTACTATCTTCTGTGCGTTTGCTTCACCGCTATTACATCATTGGGATGGTTCATTGGGGAGGTAGTTGGATTTTACCCTCTGAATTCATAACCCTGCAACATAAGTATAATATGGAGAGTACTGAACATACAAACTAGTATTCTGGATAGGCATTGAAAAGTTACCTGTTGAAGGAGTGAAATTAAAAGTCACCATTCATCAACTTTGCTTCGCTACAATATTTATAAAGAGCAGTTGTTGTTGTGTATCTATATCTAGGCTATTATTTTAAAACACTAGAGAACTGTTTGAAATAACAATCCATTTAAATATTAAAAGTATAATTTTTATCTATCAAGATGGCTGTAAATGAGCTACTACAACTATTAGCAGCTCACTTCTATTAAGTGCAGTTGTAAAAAGATGTCTAATCTCCCTGACAATGAAATGTGGTATAATTTGAACTGGTATTGTTTTGGGGGGCTTCTACTACATTTAAAAAAAGTCGCATCTAGGACATTTAAACGACATCCTACAATAAAGTTTTGTGAAAGAGGGGAAGCTTGTTAAAATGTGGTAAATATTCACTACACCACTTTTATTTTTAAACAGCCAAGGATAATTCAATTGTTGGAATCAGTCATTTAAATTTCAATTCAGTTGAGGGGTAATAATTCACTATATAGTTAACAGTTTCCAATCATATTTTACAACTTTTAATTAGTTGAAGAATATATCTAAACTCCAGCAAACCATTCGATCCAATACTCTCCATATTATTACAAACGTGAATGAAAGGATCTACACAAAGCTCCATGCAGATATTATTCAAGAGCTTCGTGTTGAGTTACGTGCAGAGGTTGTTGCTGAGGTAATGGCCCAGTTTCCGACAATCCTTGCTGAGGAGCTTCGTGGGGGTCTTTCAAAGGTTCTTGCAAAGATTATTGTCGATGCTTTACAAGGGACTCGTCAAGTTCAATCTCTTTTACTGGTAAATTGGGTAATTGGATTACAAGCTTTTTATGTTGGATGTGTATTGTTGGAATATTTATTGTTAAGTAATTATTACTTTATTGGCGATGTAGGCACCCGTCCCTTCGGGATGGGTACTTTCAGGGTTGACCCAGGAGTGCTTGGGATAATTGATTCTACCATCACCCAATCAGCCTACTCCATGTATACTGCTATCCACTACATAAATGCTGAATTAGATGCTACACGTATTACGAATCGTCTCTCCGACACTCCCAAAAACCTTTGGTCCTGGAAATCCAAATTCCTCCTTGTTATATGTGTTGCTAACATTATAGTAACCTATTTTCTTTGGAGTTTGACTAGACTGGCGATTATTTGGTTTGTTTGCTTTATTGTGTTAGTATCCAATGTTTTTGGAAACGGATCCGTATAATGGTTTTAGTGTTTAGAGTAAATATAAAATGTGTCTGATATGTAATGGTTTTCGATTGGATTTGTATGAAATCTAGCTTTAACGAAAGGTTGATAGATTCTCACATTTCAATGCAAATTTCAGTCATACAATGAACCAACCTTGGCGTAGATGCTAAAACCAGTGATTCCGTCATATTCCTATAATTGCCTTTCTGGTGGATATAATTCGTGTTTATGGAAATATTTGCTGTGGATTCCTAAAATGTTACAGCTGGAAAGAATTGAAGGTTATATACTGCATTACCAAGATATTAGGACTAACACTTAGAAACAGAAGCTGTGTTGTGTATTTCTCAGAGATCTATCGATATGTATACTACTGTATCTGACATAGATATCACAGACGATCAAGTCCATAGTGACAACATGCTACATCGGTTCTTGTGGTTAGTGAAGATTTATGATGCTGATAATGATGCCGATCATGATGAACTATTGGTAGGCGAGTCTGATAAACTAATGCCCACCACATGGTGTACAAAATTCTACTATGTTTTGTTAGGTTACTTCACCATTTTTGCAATAGGGGGATTATACGTTGGGGTGGTGGTAGGATTCACAAAAACTTAATGAAATAGTTTTAGTGGTTCCAGTGGCTACGTAAAAAGTATAATTCATCGAATATGTGTGGCCATTATGTTGCTGTGTTAGGAGATCATTAATAGGTTTACCATTATTATTTCAACTATTAGTGAAATGCCGATGACCGAAATAATGCCATGTCAGTGCCATAACAATAATCGAAAAACCATCTTAGAAGTGTCGACATTGATTATGGAGGTGATGGTAGCATAATTTGAAAAGCAGTATAATTCCGATAGTGTAGAATGGTTTCTAGTTTGTTTAGGCAAAATTTACCAGAAATCATTGGGAAGTGAAAGAATGGAAAATTCAAAGTATCAGGATATAAATAACATAGTTTTGCCTACTTGAATGTACATTTTGTTAACCTAGCTATATACCTATGATGTTTCCAATACTAATTGTGGTATCAAAATACTTCTGTACTGCTATTCGGGTACAAACAACGCGGTTTCACAAATTTGTCAATACCTGGAGAGAGTAAGGGAAATATTTGTAACTTGAGGAAGCACAAATATCAAGCATAACCATATCGGTCAACACTAGAGTATACAATGTCAAGAATACAAAATGATAAACATGATATATTATGAATGTAACACAAAACCAAATGTACGATAAAAGATTGTTAGTTGCCGACCTAAATCCTTCCATGGGCAAGTTTAGTATCTAAAGATAGATTCCCTCCGAGAGTTCAGCTGAACTTTGCTCTTCCACATCTTTCACTTCCTGTTTTTCCTCACTTTCTTGTTTGCTCTCAATTTCCTTATTTTGTTGTTTGTCGGCGTTCAACATATTATAAACCACGGCCTGTTTAGTATTTTCGTTGAATTTAGCCAATTTTTCATCGATCTTGCGATTATATTCTGCATTCTCTTTATCAATATCTTGTTGATTTTCAATTCCTCGGCTCACTAGTTGATCATTGATGGCAAAAATTCTTAATTTTTGGTCTACTATCACTTGATTATTCTCATCAACCGATTCCAAATATAATAACATATCGTCTCTCAATTCATCGTGACTCTCTTCTGGTTTTAAGTTTTGGATTTTAGTTCTTACTTGCTGGATTTCCTCATTCAATTCATCATTGGTTCCATGTAACTTCTCAATAGAATTTTGCAATTGTGATTTGACCAGTTGACAATTCTCAACTGAGATTTCCATGATAGCATCTTTGAACTTACTCAACTCAATTGGTGCTGATTCCAGAGACATGTTTGCTTTAAAACTCCTGGTTCCGAAATATGGTAATTTTATTTTCCAGTTGCGTAGGGTTTGAAAAATTTGACCATATTTACTGCAACATTTGATAAACTAGGTTTAAGAAGGTTATGTTGAGAGTTTGGGGGTTGACGAGTCGAGGGTTATGTTTGGCAACGAGTAGGAAGAGTATATTCCCACTTTCACGACTATACTCTACAGAACCAGTGGACAGATATGAACTCATTGATCAATTGAATAATACCCCAACGATACATCCACTTTTGTTGAAGAGGGTTGCGCTTATGGAGGAAGAATTCAAGGAATTAGAAACAAAATTGAGTTCAGGAGTGTATGATCAAGATTTAGATATGAAATTATCCAATATATCGATAGTATTGGAGATACATCGGAAATACCAAGCTAACTTGAAAGCTTTCGAAGAGTTGAGGTCAATGATTAATGAAGAGGATATCGATCAAGAGTTGTTGGAAGAGGCAAATCAGGAAATTGAACAGACGTTACCGGCATTATCGAAAACTATTTCGGTATTACAATCACGATTATTACCAACCATGAAGTATTCGGAAAATGCTACCTTGATTGAAATGAGACCTGGTGTGGGAGGGTCGGAAGCATGTTTGTTTACTGAAGATTTGATGCAGATGTATATAAATTTTGCCAATCTTAATCGATGGAAGTATACGATAATCTCGAAATCGGAAGCGTCGAATGGGTTTGTTAATGAAATTATCATGTCGATAGACTCGTTACAATCGTTTGATATCATGAGACATGAGAGTGGGGTACATCGAGTACAACGTATTCCTGCTACGGAATCCAAAGGGAGAATCCACACGTCAACCGCCGCCGTGGTTGTTTTGCCCAAATTATCCGATGGGAATGAAAAGTCGTTGAATGAAGATGAACGGTCGTTTGCTCCTGGTGAAGTGAGAATTGATACTATGAGAGCAAGTGGGAAAGGTGGACAGCATGTGAACACTACTGATTCTGCCGTTAGGTTAGTACATATCCCTACGGGGATAACAGTCTCGCAACAAGATGAACGGTCACAACCAAAAAACAAAGCCAAGGCATTTTCGATTTTACGATCGAGATTGGCAGCAAGGGAACGAGAACAGGAAATTGAAAAGCAAAAGAAGTTAAGAAACGATCAAGTGTCAACCACAGACAGATCAGACAAGATCCGAACCTACAATTATCCCCAGAACCGGGTCACCGACCATCGTGCCCAGTTTTCACTTCATGATTTGACTGGGTGTATGGCCGGTCACCGATTACAAGAAGTTATTGATAAAGTAGAAGAAGCTGAATTCGAATCAAGATTGCAAGATTTGATTAGCCAAAATGAATAAGGCGTCATAGATTTTTCCATTGTTCAAACAATGTCCTTATCTCAATCCAGATCATCTCGGAACATGATAATCAAAGAAACCACACCATATCTTCACATTACAATCAAAAATCACTAACTACATAAGCCTATTTATAATCTTTGTACATACTTAAAAATAACTTATACATACATACGAACTTTAAACCCTTATAGTTCGTCAAATTTACTCAGATTTCTTTCTAGTTTTCAGGTAAATACACACCTAAACAACACTACTTATATTTCCACCATATCCCATTCCATCTCCTCTCCTACTCCCCTTGTAAATCGTAGTAAAACTTCTACTTGGCGTCTATTTTGGTTGTAGAAATTTCTTCTGCAGTCCACCAGAAAAATTATTGTGTAATGTTTATACGAAAACATCACCAGATTTAATTTACTAGGAAGGAATAGAACAGTTTAAGGCTTGAAATGTTGTACTCTTGGATTCTAAGGGTGCTATTTTTTGTGAATGGTATAGTCGGTTTAGGTTTGATGATACCGCCTATAAAAATTGGAGATAAAGGCAGTTATGCATCCCTGAAAAACACGGTAAATTGTGTGAAATACGAGTCCTCCAAGGACGATATAGTATTGATAACGTTGAAAACGGGGGATAAACAGCATAATCAGATGTTGGATGTGATTGTGCTTGACGAGCAGAATAATAATCTTCGACAATTAACTGATGTTTCGAGCGATATCAATATTATATTCTCAAACATGAATGGAGAGAACGAGATTGAAGAAGAGATAGCTCTCAAGAGGGGGGAAAAGAGAGACTTGGTTGAATCATCTGACTTTTATATCTGTTTCAATAACATTTTCACGGACAAATCGTGGTCTTTCCAACCACAACCAAAGGAACTAGAATTGTTTGTTGATATAAAAAATATGACTACCATTAAACAATATAATTATAAATCTTTGGGTAAATATTTCAATCGGTTAAAATTCGAACATTATGATCAAGATCAAGACGATCAGCAGAAAATTAATAATCTTGGCGAAGGAGAAATTAAACCGAAAAAAATGGTTCCATTAAAACATGTGTTCTCAGAAGGTGACTGGAACAATGAAATTAACTTCCTCTCTACAGAATTGAACAACATTGTTGCCAGTTTAAAGGAATCAGAATCTATTTTAAACGACTTATCCCAGCAAGAAGTCAGTTTGAGAAACACCAATGAAGACATCTTTTCAAATTATACAAAAACCGTCATTGTGATATACGTAACCATCTGTGTTATTGGTGTATTACAATTATTTTACTATAGGTGGTTATTAAAAAAGAGAAAGGTGTTGATTTAAGAAAAAAAGAAAACTACCAATTGGTTAATACTTCCCATTTTCATTATATTTATTTCGAGTGAATAAATACCCACTCTCTCGGTGGGTGTTTATTTGTTTTTAACCGCCCTCCGGGCGCATGATATTGATCTCTAGTTTAACACATTCAATATCCCAAGCATATTCAACTATTCATAGATATATTTCACCCCAAAAATATTGCTATTCATTTCATCATGATATTTCCAAATATCTATCAGTTAATAATTACTATTACCCTGTACAATTCTTAATAGACTATATAATAATATTATCATTTTAGTTTTACAATAATACATATCTGAATAGAGTATACAATGATAATTCCCCTTGTATTCCATTTTACATTAATACGTATCTCAATATACACAAAACAGTCGGAAACTGAGCTTTTACGAAGGAATTGAAAACGAAGTTCTCATAAAGTACTCATGAAGTGATTGCAAATACTCTAAATGTACTCACTAAGTGATTACGAACGTGACTGTACAATAGGAACAGAGGTTGAAATTTTATTAATTGATATATAAGGTATAAATGTCAAATTAGGTATTAATATCAAATTAGTTAATAATATAAATAATGGTAATATTAATGGAAAGTAATAACATCCACTACCTATTTGACTTTTAACGAAATTGTATCATAAATTAATACAGTAATTTTTTATTTTTACTGTATTACCATTTCTAAATATAATATACATGATGCCTTTCGGGGTTGGTTACTTTGCGGTCTAGTTACCTCTCATTTTTTCATTAGTAATAATATCTTGACAGATACTTTCCATGGCGTCTTTATCAATCAAACTGCCGACATTGGAATAAGCCATACTGGCTTCATACCCCATGACAATTCTAGCTTCAGTAATCCCCAATTCGCACGCACTCAATGCTTTAATCACATTATTGTACCTGGTGATGTTAGATCTGACTGAGTTTGAAATATTGGTTGTATTTTTATCGGAATAGATTTCCCAAGAACTTTCCTCTTCCAATCTTGTAATTGCCGGATTTTTATCACCTAATTCTTTGGTATTCTTTTGATTAGCATTAGTCTTGTATAACCAGATGTACCCATTCACACCCAAGATTACACTGACATTCCCGGGTAAATCATACGAATGGTTTTTAGACTTTATAATCAAACTAGAAGGAACTTTCAAAAAGATCCCATTACGTAATTTACCATACTTCAACGATCTAGTATGCAATGAGGCAATCCCATTATTGAAAATCGTTTGGACTTCAGCATTCAATAAATCACCTTCCTTCAAAAAACTTCTCATTTGCAACTCATCACTTTCAGACTTCCTCCTCAAAATCCCACCGGGTAAATTGACCGAACCCAACATTAATGTAGCGTCTTGTTTACATCCAATATCAACTTTCCATCGTTTGTTCCCGACTTCAGTAATCCTACCAACTATATGATCCCCAGTTTCAGCCTGGTACCTTCCTCGTAAAGGTATCACACTCAACAAACGATTAACTCGTGATATATTACCAGCAACAGAAGAATATGTGTTATCTTCTAAGAAGTATGTCCCATGTCCCTTCATCCATATAGGATCCAGCGTCACCAACTCCCCTGGAGTGACAATTGAACCCGAATTTTCGTCATCCGACATCTCGACGTCAGAGTCTATATCATTACTTCGTGTCGTAGGTCTAGTGATACTAATCACCTCAGCAGAATCCATTGTACTCATCCTAATTGCTTCTGTCAATCAGTTGCAAAATTCAAGATGAGATGGGTGCGAATTTTCAACTCTTAGTTAAAGCTGTATGTTTAGACGTTTCTTCAAATTTACATACAGTAGAAGCATTTTAACAACATATAGACAGTGTACTAGAGACTTTCATACCCAGAACAAAACAGATAGACGAATTTTTATGACGACAAAATTTGGACCACCCATCAATCGGTCAATGACTGAATTGGATAGAGCATTTTTCAAGAAACAAGTACCATTGTTGGTAGCATATTTCCCTAATCCTAGGTATTTGGGGGAGTTTGTGAAAGCTTGTAAGAATGATATTTTGTATTTGCCTTCGATAAAGCATATAGTTCCTATTGATGGTTCTAAAGGTGTATTACTTCGTGCTGATCTTGAGGATGTAAATAATTATGAAGAGCAATTAAGTGAGGTTACTAAATGTAAGATTAAAGAGTATGGAATTGAAATACGACCATACACTATGAATTTGGACTATGATTTCTGGAAATCTGACGATATACTTAGGTCAGTTTTGCCCGAAGATTTGGTCGAGGATGTGCCCACTGGGTTTGCACAAGCAGGTCATGTCGCACATATTAACTTACGTGACGAGTTCAAACCTTATGGGTCGTTAATTGGACAAGTGATCTTAGATAAAAACCCTAAAGTCGAAACTGTGGTTGACAAATTACAAACTATTGATACCAAGTTCAGAACTTTCCAAATGAAGGTGTTGGCAGGTAAGGACGACTTGAATGTTGTACAAAGTGAATCGGGTTGTAAATTCAAATTTGATTTCTCAAAAGTGTATTGGAATTCTCGTTTGAGTACAGAACATGAACGTTTGATTGATCAATTCAAACCACAGGAAGTGGTTGGTGATGTATTCGCTGGTGTAGGTCCATTCGCTGTCCCAGCAGCAAAGAAAAATGTGCTTGTCTTGGCTAATGATTTAAATCCGGAATCATATAAATATCTCAAGGAAAATATCGAATTGAACAAGGTGGACCAGTTTACAAAATCCTTTAATCTTGATGGTCGAGAATTTATCAAAAAGTCCCCTCAATTATTACTTGATTGGTATACCAAATCGTCTACTATAGAAATCAAGAAAGTGAAAAAGAAGAGAAAATTAGATGCTAATGGTACTCCTTCATCCAATTTTGATATTACCACTGTCAATATACCCAAATACTACTCCAATTACGTGATGAATTTACCTGATTCTGCCCTCACCTTCTTGGATGCATACATTGGATTATACTCCGATCCAGAAATTGCAAAATTTGTGAAATCAGACCCCAACTTCAAATTACCAATCATAAATGTCCATTGCTTTGAGAAATATTCACCGCAAGAGCAACCCGAACCTTCGCAACTGGAAATCGAATCGAGAGTCCACAAGAAAATTGTTGACTTGATTAAATATGATCTTCCCTTGCAAGATTGCAAATTTCATCTTGTCAGAAGAGTGGCCCCCACCAAACCAATGTTTTGTGTGAGTTTCCAACTTCCAGAGGAAGTTGCCTTTAGACAGGAAAATATATAGGCATATAGGATGAACAATAGAATGTAATTTTTTTTCTTATCAAAGATCTACAAACCCATAATAAATTAAAAATCAATAATAATTTGACAAAATATCCGTGTTACCATGTCTAGCACTTTGCCTATTGTAGATATCTCCAATTTTAGTAAATCTACTGGAGAAAAACTCTTTCAGGCAGCTTCAACCCATGGATTCTTATATATTGAAGGCCATTGTTTATCACAAGCCGAAATTGATGACATTTTTGAATTGTCACAACAATTTTTCAAATTACCATTGGAAACAAAGTTACAGTGTCCTAGACTGTCTAGTAATTATGGATATGATTACAATACCGAGAGATTGGATCCAAAAGGAAATTTAGATGAAAAACAGTCGATAAATTTCGATGTGTTTGGATTCTTAACCACTGAGGAACCTGTAAATTTACCACATTGGTTTCAAGATCGAAAAAGGTACGGATTAATGGAGGATATCATTAATAAACTTAATGGTATATCACTCAAGCTATTGCAATTATTAGCTTTAGGTTTAGAAATAGATCCTAGTTGGTTTAACGATCGCTACAACCCTCAGTATCAATCGAGTTCTACATTCCGATTTTTATATTATCCCAAAACTAGGGTAAACAATGTAAGAGCAGGAGCCCATACGGATTATGGATCAATGACATTGTTGTTCCAGCAGAGAGATCAACCAGGATTAGAAATTTATTCGCCAATTTCATCAACCTGGGAATCGGTGCCATTTGTTGAATGCAGAAAAGAAGAGGCGCCGCCAATAATAGTCAATATTGGTGATTTATTAAGCCATTGGACATGTGGAGTATTGAAATCTACATTACATCGGGTCAAGTTCGATATCGAACAAGATCGATATTCCATAGTTTATTTCTCACACCCTAACGATGATACATTACTTGAGCCTATTCCTTGTCCACTAATCAATAACAAGATGAATGAGCTGACATTTGAAAAGGCGCAAAATTATTGTCAAGAATCATCTTATCTTACTGCCAAGCAACATCTACAAAATAAACTATCATCAACCTATAATTGGAAATAGCCGGATCTTCCGTCGGGATCATCCTACTGGATTCCGAAAAGGTGTCTGTTGGCGTAGCTCATCTGTAAGAGGTGCGCTATCGAAAAGGCGGTCCAAGTAATATTCAAGATTCAAGAAAGCTTACATCATAAGAAAAAAAAATCCCTCGCAATATCCTTTAATGCCAGGCACGAATATCCAACCCCGTTCGCAACAATATATACTACAGGTAAGCTTGCATGTTTGACAACATATATCCGAAAGCTGACAAATCCGATTGATATATCAGATCTCGTTATCTAAACATTTGCGCTTTTTACTTGCACAAAATCAAAGCAAATTCCGCATCGTGTATCTCATTCCATGAAAATTAAACTTTATGATCCTATTGTTCGTATATACTTCATTTGGTTGAAAATAACAGTAGACCAAACGCAAAATAAGATGTGCCGTACCCGCTAATCCTCAACCAAAATTCTCTAGCAGAATGCGCTTTTCAAAATAATAAATGGCTGGACGCAAGAATATTTTTAAACAATACATTGGAAACAGCTTTGTACTATGTGTACCTGAAGACGTTGATTAACGATAGTTTACAATGGTGGTGTAATTTTTGCAGCAATAATCAATACCGTAAAACAAATTATAAGAGTGGGCCAGATGTAATTAACCTTTGAGGCAGAGCGGACTGGGTTTAACCTAGTCGGGAAATAGTGCAGTACCTCCAAGAAGAAATCTGCATCTCGACTAGAACATGCAAGAAGATAAAATTAAAAATAAAGTTTACCAACCGGGTGCCGGTTTGTATAAGTCATCAAAAGAATAAAACCAGAAAGAATCGTTTTCTTTAGCAGCAACAATGGTTGAAAATAACACACTTCAGATTGTTGATGTTAGTCAAGTCGACAAACACACAGGGGACGAGTTATTGAAGGCGGGATCTACCCAAGGTTTTTTGTTCATTGAAGGTCATGGATTCACACCAGAAGAGATCGATATATTGTTTGAAACTTCTAAAGAATATTTTAGCTTACCATTAGAGACGAAACAAAAATGTCCTATAGGTTCAAATAACTTTGGTTATGATTTCGGATTAGAAAACTTAGATCCAACTTTACAAAAGAAAGGAGATCCCAAACAATCGTTGAATTTCGATGTGTTTGGGTTTATGAACCAGTTAAATCCCCAGAACTTACCTGAATGGTTTGAAACCCCCGAAAAACATGAAATAATCAGGAATATTATATCTAAATTATCATATTTATCTATAAAATTATTGGAGATCTTGGCATTAGGATTAGATATGAACGATTCCGAGTGGTTTACTAAGAGATATGATCCATCTTTACCTTCTGGTTCCACATTCAGAATATTGCACTATCCTGGGCAAAAAGCGATGGACCCCGAAGCTATAATTAGAGCTGGTGCCCATACTGATTATGGGTCCATGACATTATTATTCCAGCGAGAAAATCAAGAAGGTTTGGAAATATACTCCCCAGTATCAAAAACATGGGAACCAGTCAAATTTGTGGCCACAAATAAACAAAAATTCCCTACAGAAGCACCACCAATTATTGTAAATATTGGAGATCAGTTGAGTTATTGGACTGCTGGGTTATTGAGGTCTACTATTCACCGTGTGAAATTCCCTAAAAAAGTCCAAGAAACAGGCCAAGATCGTTATTCTATTGTATTTTTCTCCCACCCTAGTGATGATGCATTATTAGAACCGGTCCCAAGTGACAAGGTGAAGAATATTGAAGGGCGTGGTGCTAATAAGGAAACTGAATATATAACGGCTAAACAACATTTACAAAAGAGATTAGCTGCTACTTATGGATGGAAATATTAACCATACATACCCTATAATTCCATCTAATCACATCAACTACACATACACACAACTAGACAATTACCACAATCAATAGCATTGTCAAATCGCACATTGATCTCTTCGATGCATAAATCAAACACTTTTCCGCATGTGAAGGTTTATCTGTACTATAGAAACTATTAGTATATATACATACGATAACAGTAATACCAGCCTATATAGAATATCTTTCCCTCACTCTGTTAACGTCGTCAACCAGACTTATTTCGTCGTTAGTCTTCCTCGCTTCCTCTTCCTCAAATGCGCTCACGCAAATGATTGCCCCATTGGGTAGGCAGCGCTCAGGGCCGGTGATAACGATCTTACAGCAGGTAGAAACCATTTGTTTTATGAACTGGTAAGGCCTCAGAACAACACGATGTCTCAGTCAGCACCCCCAAGCAGTGTGTTGCTGCCTAGACTCTATCCACCCACCAGGCTAACTGATGATCCGCAAAAAGTCATTGAGATCATCATTGATCATGAGGTCAGTAATTATAAATTAGGAGTGATCTTGATTGTATGTTCCATCGCAACATGGATCATAGGTTTGGAGTTGGTGAATGCTGTATTAAAGAGTGACGGTTATTCTAAACCATTTTTTTTCGCTATAATAGTCGGTTCATGTTTCACATTAAATTTTATTCCCGATGTTTATAATTGGTTTAAAGGTGAACAAAATGAGGTGATTGTTGATGATCCACTGGATCCTTTAAGCCAACATGCTTTGGAGAAATTGCTAGCTCAAAATGATATTCATCAACCCGTTCAATTAACTAAACGTGAAGTTATAATATTAGCATTCCAGATTGCCATAATTTACTTTTTCTACAATCTCTGTATTTTGGAATCACTTCAATTCACTTCTGCATCAAATCAGACGGTTATAGGTACTACATCTTCCATTTTTACTTTGTTTATTGGAATTTACTTCAAATTTGATAAATTCACATTGAAGAAACTTTTTTGTATTATTGGTAGCTTGCTGGGAGTGTTCTTGATCAATTTTAGTGAAACCAGGAAGGAATCGAGTCACGATAATAATAAATTCGAACCGAAAAATCCCTTTTTGGGTAATTGTATTGCTTTAATTGGTGCAATCATGTATGCCGTCTATTTGGTATTAATGAAAATGAAATGTGGAATGGGAGATAAAACTACCAATGAACGTCAGTTATTTGGCTATGTTGGAGTCATCACAATGATATTGGGAGCACCTATCCTATTTCTTGTCGATTCATTCGGTATAGAAAAATTTGAATTCCCGCCTCCAAATATGACAACCTTAATTGCAATTTGTATTAATGGGGTTTTTTCGGTTACCTCAGATTATACCGCGGTATTGGCAATGCTCTTGACTAGTCCTTTGGTTGTGTCATTATCGTTGACTACAGCAATTCCAATCACCATTTTCATTGATTATATCACCTTATATATCGATACCCATGAAACTCAACCTGTAAGCTATGTTTATTTCTTGGGGATTATTTGCATGTTGGCATCAGTCATATTGATCAATGTCAATCTCACTACCGAAAATGATTTGATTGAAGATGTTATTGAAGATGCTCTTGAGGAAGCGGTCAGATACGACGAAATGATATCTCCAATGTTAACTCCCATGCTTAGTGCAGGTCATAATACGGCTTCTCCAATGATTAGAGCTCATTTACAAAGCCAATTACCGGTGGGGATCAAACATCCATTCTCACCATTCTTGACCCCCAAATTACTACACAAGCCTCCATTACATCGGGATGTTTCTAGATTCAACTTGAATGAAAATTCACAATTAAACAATCCCAACCATTCTCGTTTATACACACTTGCTGCTAGCGAACATAATAGCGAAGTGAGTTTACCTAATGATTCAGCCAAGAATAATATTATGGTATACTCTGGAGGTAATCATAAATATCGGGTTCAAATGGTAGACTTGGATGAAAGTGGGAATGACTCAAATAACACTGAATAATTCAAATGGAAAACTTAGAATCCACAATAGACTTGTGGGTATAGCAGTGGTTGCTATGGGGATAGATGACTTGGTATTCTTATTGTAGATTAATAGATATAATAGTTTTCCGTCGAACAATATATATTTGGCTCGATTATAGGTTTATAGTATGTTTTATTGTATATAAAGGTTAAATCAATATCTGAACTGAATGTAACTGTTTATGGCTTATACGCCTGGACAGCACTATTGAACTTCCCATTAAACTAGAATTCTCTTTTCCTTCTAATATGTTACTATGAATATCTAAAATTTATTTATCCGGTTTAAACCTGATTCATCTCAATTCATTGGAATTACAGTACTATCATATTACACTGACAAATTTCAATCATTTTCATAGACGTATTCAGAGATTATTCAAGGCTTGAATCATATTTAGTCGTTATCGTTAATAATCGTTTCACTAATTTCGACAACACGTCATGATGCCGTTATTTTGGCTCGTTTGAATAATTCTGGTAGCCTGAAACTAACTGATTATATAAATCTTCCAAATCGTATATCCATGGCAATTCTGCTCTGAGAACGCTTATAAAAGAATGTTAGATTTAAATGATTTTCTTGTAACAATTTTGGGATAGACTTTAGTATGGTTATTTTTGTAGGTAATTATAAGAGCTGCATATCCAAACTAAAACTTACCCAAAATTGATACTAGATCAGAAGTTTTTAGGAAGGAAGTAAATAAATTGGCTGAAAAATTTATGGAATCAATGATATATATAGATGTGGATCTCTACATTATTGATCCAAGCTTTATTTCCTAACAAATCAATTTTGAATTAGACTTTATACGCATTTTTAGATTTTGGCTGCAAAATTTAATGCAACTATAACAAAAATACCCAGAACAAAAAATCCAAACTAGGAAGCTCCTAACTATTTAAAGAGGTGTATTCCCACTAGTTTTGGTTTTTTAAAATTATACTATTAAAAATGCTTTCCGTTAATTTACCTATTAACACCAACTTTTTTAATAATAATTCTATTAAAACTTTCTCCCAAGCTTGTAGCAAAGCTTCTGAAACTGTAAAATCAACTTTGGTTGCAAAATATGATAATTTAAGAAAATGTAACGACTTAGATTTAACTAAATCTAAATCAGATGCTACTCTTTCAAACACCAACACTAGTGCCCCAAAGGCTGATCCAGCTGACTCTGTAATCACTACCACTACCACCACTACTACTATTACTATTACTACGATCACCACCACTACTACTTCTCCCGCTACCACTACTACCACTACTACAACTACTTCTTCTCCAGTTACTGCTACCGCTATTGCGTCTCCAATTCCTACTACAGCTACTGCTTCTCCAATCATTACTGCCACTGACGCTAATGCTACCGCTCCTTCAGCCATTTCTAAAATTGTCGATTCAGATAAGAAGGAAATGGTCAATATCCATATCATGTCAGAATCTGTTGAACAACCACAAGATTTACGTTTTGACAAAGGCTCAGGTCAAATAATTGACGAATTGTACGATGTAAGCTCAACTGAAGAAAACATTTGCTATGAAAGTGACGCCGAATCCATTTTCGAGTTATCAGCACTTACTCCAAAAAGAATTTATTGCAACGAAAATGCCTGGGAAGAAGTAAATGACAATATTCCCATTAACAAAGTTTCCTTAGCCAAAAAATTCAAAGAACAAATTGAAGCAGAATTCACAGAATTTGTTCATGTGAGCTATGAAAAGCCTATTGTAGTCTACCCCATCTGGGAAGAACCAATAATTGCCCAATTCATGGGTATGGTAGAAAATAAAGCCAGAAAAGAGACTCTTAACTTGCCAGACTTTGATGATATTAGTTATATTTCTAAATTCTTTCAAATGGTTGAACAAAACCAATCTCTCCATAAAACATCAATCCATGATACTTCAGATTTCTTTAAGATGGTTCAAAGAGGTAAACCTTTAGATGATTTAACTCTCTATGAGACTTCAGAATTCTTCAAAATTGCCCAAAGAAGTAAACCTTTTGAAGCTGAACCAATTTATGATACTGCAGATTTCTTCAAAGTGATTCAAAGAGATAATCCTTTAGAAGATTTAACACTCTATAGTACTAGCTCTGTATACGATTTCTTCGGAATGATTGACGGTTATTATTCACTGAAAGCTCCTCCAAAAGTCGATACCACAAATTACGTTTCTGACATTTTTAAGATGATTGAAAATAAACCAGATTCTACAGAATCTAATACAATAGTTACCTTTGTGACCATGGACTACCTCTGGCTAAAGATCTATGAAATCTTGACAATAAACTCTGATGACAAGGTTTTAGAGTTATTCAAATTGTCTCAATTAAGAATTAAAACCTCCAAAGAAAAATTAAACGTAAGTTTAGTAAACACCACAAATAAAACAAGTGGAAAGAGGAACATCTTGTATGAGCTATCATACAAGAATCATAGAAGGTTTAGAAATTCAAACTTTTGATTGGTTTCTCCCTTAAAACTCACCTGTAGAAAAACAATTATTGTAGTAAAACCATCTCTAAAAAAATACAATTTTTTAATAAATTGACGCTTATGGAAATAATTGCAATTGTTTTGATTGTCAATATTGTTCCAATCCTATATATGTGTGTATGATAAATATATGAGGATCTTATGTAATATTGTAGTATGCATTTTTGTGTAAACGTCGTAGAAAAATTGTTGTATACTTTTATGCGCCTACCCTCTAATTTTGTTCATGAATGAGTTCAGTAGGTATATTCTTTTGCGCTCCTTACGGAATGCCAACATGCGATATCACCACATGTCAATCTATCATTCTTTTTTTTGGTACCAAGTTTACTTTAGCACTACAGTTTGGATAATATTTTCTTTATTTTAATCTATATCTATAAGCAATCTACAGTTTAAAAATAACCAATAATGATCAATGCATAATTCCCTTAGTCTCTGTTGACACTGGTGTGTAATTTATGTTCTTTCATGAATAATGAAGCGACGTAACCAAGGGTGACTGTTGCCAAACTAAAGGCGAATGCCCCTTTACAACCTAAGGCGTACGATTCTCTAATTGCCAGTTGGACTATTTCGGGAGCGTGTTTAGTGTACTCAGTGTTGGATAATGCTTTCTCGATAATTTTGGCGGCTTTATGAGGATCTGTGATAATGTCGGTAACTTTACGGTTCAAACTTGATCTCAAGAGATTTTGAAAGATTGCTGATGCAATGGAAACCCCTAAAGTAGACCCCGTTGATCTGAAAGTGTATTGAACACTGGTGGTACAAGCTTGATATTTGGAAGGGACGGCGGCAATCAATGCTAATAACGTCACTGTCAACATCCACGAGTAACCAAAGCCCATTGGTAACAAGAGAATGAATTGGGCCCAAGTTGGGATTTGTGGGGTCATGTTATAGATGGCGACGGATCCGGCCATGGCAACAATACCAACGATGGCGGTCATTTTATAGTATTTTCCTGTTTTCCTCATGTAGATTCCAGCACCTACCGATCCACCCGAAGTAGCAAAGAAATTAGGGACCAAACGTAAACCATTTTGGGTAGCGGTGAAATCCAAAACCGAAGTATAGTAGACGGGGATATAAAACAACACGGTGAAGATAGCCATGGTATAGAACCAATTGGTTAAACTGGAGGCGATAATAGTTCTTACTTTTAATAACTGGATGGGGATAATTGGTTCTTCCGAAACATTGGCTTCAACATGAATGAAGGCAAGGAAAAACAATGCAGAAGCAGCACATAATCCGATGAATGTATTTGAAGTATAAGCAATATCCTTACCACCTAAAGATGCAGCTGTTAATAATGTCATTAAAAAGGTCACCAAACAAAACGACCCCAAGAAATCGACTCGTTTCAACTTTTCACCGACACGGCCTGGTGATCCATTCCCTGGAGATCCCTGTGGTAAATGTAAATTGAAGTAAAGACCAAAGAAACACAAGAGTGCCAAAGGAACTTGAAAGATGAAGACCCATTTCCAACCAAAGGCATCGGCAATCAAACCACCAACAATCCCACCGGAAGCAGAACCAAGACCGAAACAAACATTGGCCAAACCTTGGTAATAACCCCGTTCACGTAAGGGAATTAAGTCGGACATGGTGATAGTTCCCAAACAGGTCATACCCGAGCCCCCGCAACCGGTGATAAACCGGCCGATAACCAACCAGAGTAACGAGTCGGTAGCACAGATTAAACAACCAAGAGCAAATAATAAAGTACAGATTAAGAGTAAGATTCTTCTGCCGAAGATATCGGACAATTTACCAAAGATAGGTTGTAACGCTGCAGAAGATAATAAGTAAGCTGTGGCTATCCAGGAGATATTACCGATCGCATTCAAGTCGGATGCGATTAAAGTTAACAATGTAGTGACCACGGTGGTATCTAAAGCAGCAAGGTATGCAGCCATGAATATAGCACTCAAAACAACATACAATTGTGCTTGGGGCAATGCAAACCCATTTAAATCTTCGACTTGAGTTTCACTGATATTTTGCTGGTTATCTTTAATAGCACCGTAAGATTGTCCATCTACAATTAAACCTTCTTCTTCAGCTGCCAACTCTCCAGCAATGATACCTGGACCTTCAGTTGAAGCATCTTTAATAATATTTGGATGTGTCATTTGGTAATAAATTTATCCTAGTATTATACTATGGGATATTCAACGGTTTTTATATTATTTTCGCGCCGTATTTTATGCATCATACGATATGCAGATAAGAGGAGTAAGGAAGAAGAGAAAAGTTAGACAGAGTGGGAAGATGTGGTGTAGTTAATAGTGATGACAGGCGGCGCGCAGAGGAAACATTATCTATTGTTTGAAAATTATATTTACTAATACAATAGTATTTCTTCTATTATCTAATTTATTCTTTTTTTTTTTTTCCGGTTACGTAATTTATATTAAAATTAAATAGCTACATACAAATCAGACCAGATATAATTTAACAACTATTATCACTACACGTGGATAATCAGGTTGGGATGAGATAAACCACCTAACCAAAGATGGGTGGTATATTGCGAATTACTTTATAGAGTGTATCTATGATCTTTAACCTATTACTTATTCAGTGACTCCTTTCTTTCATCTCTTCCTTTGGATATTAACGGAGATTAATGGATATTAACGGATATAGGATATAAACGGATATAAATGGAGATAAATGGATATAAATGGATATAAATGGATATTAATAGATATTAATAGATATTAATGGATATAGGAAATAATAGGATATAGGGTAGAAATGGGATATTGACGGCAGTTGATATTATATTTATATACACGCATATATTACTATTTATCTGATATTGGATCTACCGTGTCAAATCACCAATTGAAGCAGAAATTAGATAGTACTATCCACTTGTAGATAGATTCATTGATTCGAAATAACGTAGTTTATAAATCATTTTGACACTAAATCTTCATTGTATAGCTAAATTCAACCTTCAATTGTGTATTTTACCACTAAACTGGAGGTACAGTAAAATTATCTTGCTTCATTTTCCAGTTTTCATACAAACACCAATATAATATTGTCATAGAATTAAACATTGACGATTTTCTCGACCTTCTTTTACTTAATCATGGAGAATATCCCCGACTTCGATCCATTCATTAACCAATTCCCATTGGTTTTCGGATTCTAATGAATCGTGGCCATAGATGGTGAACTGGTCGAACTGGGCAACAGTGGTATACCCTTCGTCGACACTGTCTAGTAAGTAAGCCCTGCCATTCATATCTACTGGTTTTCCTACCAACTTCAATCCTCTAAAATATCCCTCGGTGTTGGTATTGTAGCTTTTGGAATTGGTAAAGTACTCTTTGGTATTGGCCTGGCCAGTGTATTGTACGTGCATTGGGATAAGGTTCGCCACTACAGTAGGCCTGGTTTTTATCTCGATTGACATGTTTCTGGAATAAGTGTAATGGAATGTCTAATAGGTAGCTCTCTGTTTAATATAGGAAATTCACGATAAATGTAATTACCACCTTTAACTGATATATATATATTGCTTATTGTAACAAGGGAATATCTCAATCAATCTAGTTTAACAATGTTGATAGAAATGAAAAGTTGATGATAATTAATTTTCACGCGTCTAGAGTATCCAACTGATGGGACTCTTTGTTGATGATAGTGGAAGCGATGAGGAATACACACAGGATGCATTTTACGAAGTGCGACAAGACCTAAGTGAGAATGAGAGTGAAAATGAGAATGAGAATGGATTCAAACGAAGAAAGTTAGAAGGTGATGTGGATGTAGAGTTTGATTTTGATGGTATTGCTAGAGATAGTTCATCTGATTCAGAGTTTGAAGATATAAATTATTTGAAAATTCCCATAAAAACTAAAACTAAACGAAATTATCATCAACACAAGTATAAACAAAGTTTACATAACCTTGGTATAGTCGCATATACTAGTTTCCTTTATAAACGGAATCACCAATTGCACGATGTGAAGGTTCAGAGAAAACTTTATAAATTAATCCCCAAGAAGATTCGAAAATTGATTAAGAACTTGACAAACGATGAATCCTTGATTTATATCTTGAAATATCTCTTAAAATGGTTCAGATTGAACTTTAAAATTAATGATAATGGTTTGAGAGTTTTGGGGTATCTACCGAAAGGTTCATCTCCGCAAGATTATTTTCCCAAACCAAATACATTCGATTTACCATCGATAATCAAAAACTTTGCATCGAATCGTGATGTTGCCGCTCAAATCTTTAATACCATTTTGAAGTCATGTGGCTGGGAAGCGAGACTAGTGTTTTCATTACCATTACTCTCGAAAGATTCCCCGTTACAACCTAAAATAAATCAAACAAAGTTGCTGGTGAATAAAGATCTCGATTTGTTATACCCTTACTTCTGGACTGAGTTGATCAATCCACTAGATCCTCACGAAATTATCGTTCTTGAATCAATGTGTTTTCATCAAGAACAAGACCGTTTGATTCGATTGAACCGGGATAGGGATCCTCCTAAATCGGTAGCAAACTTTTATACCGACAAATTTTACCCTTCCCACCTGCTAAATCTAATGTCAATGCATTGGGTGTTGGCCATTGATCAGCAAATCATCGATGTAAGTCCGCGCTACATGCCCAATATTGCTTACAGGTACTTCAATAAGTTGGATCTACGTACACAGGCAGGAAGAACCGCTTTACTAATGCAAACTATCGTCAAGTTTTTCAATAAAACCGCCAGCAACCCACATTCTTTGGAATTAAACACCTTGAAAACAATTGCTTTACTAAATTATCAAGTTCCAACTACTTACTCGGCCATGAAGAGAAATCCCAATGTAATTACCCCCTCTACTTTACGATATAATGAAACTATCGATAAATCAACCCCGCAAGGTTCAGTCACTCTTGATGGCACCAAAGAATTGGTTTATTTCAAAAATGATATAATTGTCGGCAAATCTGAAAGGCAATGGAAATACTTAGGCCGATCAATTGACCCTGAACAATTGCTTCATCCAATTAAAAAAACTACCAATAACTATGCTACAACAGTTTATAATAAGCGGGTGCTTCAGTTACAGAAGATTCATCAGCCAGAATTGAATGAAATTGGGTTGTTCAGTTATAATCAAACAATTCCCTATATCAAAATGGTACCTACCATAGAAAATGGCATCACAAAATTACCCCGGAATAAATGGGGTAATATAGAAATCTTTCATAATTGTATGATTCCTGACAACTGTCAATGGTTGAAACTTTCAAGTATAATTTCAATTGCTAAATTATACCACAACAGGAAATTAAAATTCTTTGATGAGTCTTTCGATTATGTCCCCGTTTTGATAGGTTTCAACTTCTCGACCAAAGTTCGCCGAGCTATCCCAGTACTAAATGGAATATTAATATTCAACCAAGATAGTGACCGCGTTAAACAAATCTGGCTAAAGGGAAAAATGGAATTATTGGAAACTGAGGGCATTATCAACCGAAATCAGTCCTTAATTGGTTGGAGAACAATGTTACAACTGTTGAGAATTAAGCAAAATTTAGATTTTCAATATGGCTCTGTGCCATGATCTATGTGCATTGTCTATGCTCTTCGCCAGATCAATCTTGAGTAATTTTTTAAACGATTTACCCCGCTTCTGAATTGTCTTGTAAATTCTGGGAATAATGAGTTGTAAGCACTAACAGATATGATAACACTCGTTGTTTGATTAGTGTAAAATTATATCAATAAAATTTGTATCGAGAAAAATGCCATTTGTTTTGCACCCAATCAAATTGTTGTTTTGGTGATAATTTCCTAGATTATATGATTGTACCTGAAGACTCCTAGTCTAGATTACCCCTGATCATTCCTTGTTTAAGATTTCCCCTGACTTATACTTTCCTAAAAAATGTTTTGTTTGTTCAGGCTAATCAGTTTTAGGAAACGCTAAGGGTATATAAAGACCAAAAAATGATTTCTTAATTTAAATTATTGATATACTATCTTCTTTATCATGGCTTACAATTATACAGTTAAAACTCATGGGTTTTCCAAATCCAAACACCCCAAATATTCTTACCACTGGCAAATCATTTCTGAGGACGTTTTCTCAGCAATAAACACCCAAAAACAGGCAAAATTGGCCCCTTCAATCAATATGAAGGTAATTGCTCGAGATGTAGAAATGGCACTCGCAAATCCACCAATGTCCATCCCATATTACACTGTAGTTTCACCCACCGATCCCCGATACCCTGTTGGCCCTTTTACCAAATTATCGAGATCAATTTTGGGGGTAGAAGTTAAAAATATGATTAGAAAGTTAACGAACAAGATTAAGTTAACTAAAATGTCTAAGAAAAAGTCTAAGTCAATCAAAACTGGCTCAGGTTATACAGTAGATTCGCCTGATTCTAGAATTGGCGAAATAGAGATTAAGAATATCTATAAAAGTTTTACTCAATACACAATAACCCCGATTATTGAATCATCGACCGGGGTTGATATTTACCACCCCTCAGGAGGTTATTTATCGCCAAAGAACCACCCGCTGAGTCAAGTTTCAACTTTGGCCATTGATCATCTGGGCTTCGCATCATCAATGCCAACCTCGATTCCGTGCACAAAAGAATGGGAATTACCATTAAGTGGCACTGAATGGGGTGAATTCGTATGTGCTGAATAGGCACAGGCATTAATTTGCCTATTGTATAGTAAAACCAATGACAATACCAAAAACACTTCAAAACATAAAATTTAAAGTAAAAAAAAATACTACTTATAAAAATCAATAAATTGATAAAAGCAAAAAACCATCTGAAAAACAAAGCTAAAAACATTAACAAGAAAATGAAAACAATATTTCACTGCCAATTCCATTAAAAATAACCATGAAAACAAAAACACATTGAAAAACATATTAAAAAAATCGATAAGATAATGGAAAACAATATGAAATGTTGGCAAACATTAAACAGAGAAATCTTTGGGAAGAAATTGATTGACAATATCACTTGTAGGTTTGCCGCGATGAGTTATTCACGCTTTCGTTATACTATCAAACATCATTATAGCGCTTATATTGATTTTGATGTAGACGACTTGTACACTGGTAGACTGGTCCGTATGGATCTTTTATGTAGGTATATAGTTATATAAATATTAATACACAATTTGAAACCTATGCTTGAAAATTGGTTTTTGGTAATGTTCTACCACTGGTATGACAATTTGTTTTTTTTCTTAATATTCTCCATTGGTGAAAAAGATTGCAAAAATTCTAAAAGTTGTAAAATATAAACTATTCCCTACCCAAGATCCAAGAATCTATATCACCATCAACAAAAATTCAAAATGGTTCTTTACCTGGAAAAGTTAATATTTGCGGAACACTTTCTTCTTTAGTTCGGTGCATGATGCATTGATATATTTTTTAGCTACATATACTTTGAAGGAGCCAAATTTAGATTGAAGATATATATTTCACCAAGGTTGCTTTATTTAAAATCAGGTGGTTCTTGGGTAACGATACAATGCACACTTGGAAATCGTTTTTTAATTCTTGCTCCATTGGCTGTACCACCTTGCATTGAATCCAACTTGTATTCTATCATTTTGATTTTATCCTCTGCTATATGCAATGGATCATCAGGTAACCAGATTTTAGGATATTCATAAGTAAAATCAGGATGAAGATAAAATTGTTTTTGCACATCATCTACACTAATATATGAGTCTGGTGATGGTTCGACTTGTATCTTGGGGTTCGTTCTAGTTAAGATTGCTTGACGTGTAAAGAATTTGGAATATCGATTGTATATTGCCAAATGTGCAAATATTGTAATCACCATAATCAAACACATACACCAACCATGTCCTCGTAATGGATGTTGACCAGTAGAATTTTTCAGCAAGAAAAAAATCCCGATCAAACACCCTTCCAAGCAATAAATACCAGTATATAACTGAAATAATGCCGCTGGATATAACACTCCATGAGTTTCTGACTTATTGATATGATTGAACACATATTTGAATGCATATTTATAATACAACAATGCCAAGGATAAGAGAAACACGATGAAAACCGATATCAATGGTGATATGATTGTATATATAATTCCAATGCATGCATATACCGAATAGATCGGGTATGATGTTCCCAAATGTAATACTGGAAGGTTAATGAATCGGTAAAACGTTTGCCTGGGGGTGAAATTCTTCAATTGAATCAAGGTTCCTTCTTTGATAAAACTACCAACCTTCATAAAGTTTGATCCACAAAATGCAAATGCTTTTAATGACATGAATTGGAAGAAAAATGTTGCAGCTTTTGGCAAATTGATTGCTAATAAAACAGGTATTGAAGTGGGTTGATCTAGTACTTGTCTGAATATCTGAATAATACTGGACAGAATGGTAACAACCATGAATTGTTGAATGAATAGGAAAGAAAAATACCACTTTTCAACACTGATTTCTAATTCAGCTCCAATTACATAACCACGAAATTGAGCTAGTAAGCGGAATACACTAATCATTGTTGTCATTAAGATCCCCAATAATACTGAAGGGAGAAAACATGATATAACATCTCTCATTGCTTCGGGGAATTTGTACACCCAATTGAAAAAGGGCATAACTTTTGTCAAGAAGGTGACTTGAAATACCAAACCAATCATTGATACGGGTACAATGTATAGGATTATTATACAACAAAATATTACTGTCACACAATATCTTTGAAATAATGTCATGATTGTGCCCTTGCTTGTTAAACCTTGCCAAACAATATCCTTAGGATGAACCCCGGTTAGTGTTTTGTCAAATATACCTTGCGATGGTTCAAGTAAACATTGATGAGCGATAGAACTACCGATTTTGGAATTGAATTGAATAAAGATCTTGTTATGTTTCACTTGTTTTCCACTTATGAGCAATGCTTGTTCGTGATCAATACATCGATGTAATTCATTTAATTTACTTATTGACCAATCCAATTTGGATTGCTTGT
>JAXQKE010000184.1:0-36302 GCA_037042355.1 Candida sp. Y128-05E | reverse complement strand
ATATGGCATGAGCATCAATAAAAAGTAAACTATAATGACGACGTTTCTGGTGAATATAAAAAGATAAGATTGATTTTATTCTGTTAAGTTTTATATAAGTTTGCTTATTATGAACACTAGTCTGGACCTATATTACTACGATATGAACATTTTCCAGAAGCTTTTTTGGTTTATCAGGGTATATGATGGAGACAAAGATGATCAAGACGACTATGATATTCTTGAAGGTGAAATCGACATTGATCCTGAGGCAGGAAATCATTCCTGGTTCGCGGTTGCAATGTTTGCTTTTGGGGGGATTATGTGGATCTGTATGGTCATGGCGGAAGCATTTAGGAGTGAACTGAAGCGTCCTCCTCGATAAAACTTATTGACAACATTAGGTTAAGTCAATTATCGGTTATTTCTGTAATCAATAATTGGAGCAGGTAAACTTGGTGCTACCATATGAACAATAAAATCTTTGCTGACACCAAAGTTGATATCGTACTCAAGTTGTTGTGGAACAATTACTGGAGCAAATATGGAACGGTAATGAGATAGGGCACCTGCCACTTATAATATCTCAGCATCTTTCTAATAAGAGGTTGTATTTCAGGGGAATCACAGTTGATTCCTTTGGTTTTCCTAGCATCGTTGGATAAATGTTGAAAAGGGAACATGGGCCAGCCATGCTAATGTGGACTTTCCCTTTATAGTAGGTGGCAGTGTTTGGGCACAGGTCTGTGAAGATTCATTATTGATCATACATCTTTGAAAAGTTGTGGATGTGTTTTAACTCTATTACTTATAAGTTAAATTGAATTGATTTTTAATTAATTATCAGATTAGAAAATGCAATGCAAGCATTGCTCCTAATAGAACAAAATAATTCAAAAAGTTGATGGTGATCCATCAACAATTATGTAGAAATCATCCGGAGATGATAAGCAATTACTTCCCTTTGAGTTAAGTCAATAGGTCACATAATACATCCCTTTACTTGAATAGCCTGATAAAATGCATTCAATTGAAACCCAACCATAAAGTAATCTTCATAGATCTAACTGTAGCAACATGGGATGATTGAACTAATATATTCACTTAAAAACCAAAATTTTGTAATGGAATACAAAATAGTTTAGTATAGATACCATCAATAAACAATATCAACATATCTAATCAACATTAAAAAGTAATCGTTTGTATTAAATTTGTTTAAAGAGTTGTTTCTTTATATATAAAATTATTATGAGCGTTTGATAAAATCTCAATTTAATCTGGAGTAATTTTGTTTAAATAGGGAAACAAAGAAACCACAAATCTTTACAAATGACAATACCAAAGGATAAAATAGATAACTTAATACTTAACTACTTCATACAAGAAGGTTTTCAAGAAGCTGCCATCAGTTTTGCTAAAGAAATAGGTGTGGATATTAATACTATTTCACCAGATTATACTACTACATTCATTGAACAATTGAATGATACTGATGATAATCACTTTGGTACAGCTGTTGAAGATTACTTCAAGAACAAACTGTTGCCTCTGACAACACCCAGTTCTAAATTGATTGCTGGGTATTCCACTATAATACAACGGAAAGAAATCAAACGATTGATATTACAGGGACAAATAACGGAAGCGATAAGGAAAATAAGTGAATATTTCCCCAGTATACTTGATTCTAATAATCTATTACATTTCAAATTACTCAAGCTAAACTTGATAGAAATGATTAGAAACCACAAACTATATGAAGAGGAAAACGAACGGGATTTCTTGAATAAGATCTTGACGTTTGTCCGGGAAAATTTAATAAGCAAAGTGTCCAATTCTTTTAAATTATTAAAAGAGTTGGAAATCACCATGTCTTTGTTATGTTTTAATTTTGATCCCGATATTAAACTTGACGATCAGAATGATTTACCTTTGGAATTACGCGGGTTGTTTGATTTATCTTTGCGAAATCAATGTTATCTCTTAGTGAATAAAGCTATATTGCAACTAAAGGATTTGAAAGTGTATAAAGGTCCCGATTACATTGAGTTTGATTTGACGAAATTGCCTGAAGATGATTTAATAGGTTTTGATGATATGGAAACCGATTATATATATGACGAAATTGTTAATGAAGAACCAGAAAAATTAAATGATGATGATAGCATAGATGAGCTCAACAAATTACAGAGCTTGGCTTTGGAATCAAAGTTGGAACGAGTGGTGAAACTATGGGCAATCACCGAGCAAAGGTTAGTGGATTTATCTATCATCAGCGAGAAAAGAATCAACCTCGCTAATGAATGTTAGTCTACAAAGAATCAACTTAAATCCACAGTATATAATGTTTAGTATAATCTATATTACAGGTATTTTATATAAATATCACACAATCACACACATTTCCGGTTTCAATGTTACATTTACTCAAATAATTTGAATCTTCGGTAGCTTCATCGTCTTTATTGTTGAATATCAACACGTTTTCCTTTGAGAGTTTTGGGTCGTGGTATTCTTTATAGACGTGGGATTCATTAAACAAATTCAACACCCGTTGTCTTAAATTATCAACTGTCGATCCATATTCGGGATCTGGCGATGACTCAAAGTCTTCAGGACTGAATTCCAAATGATACCTAACAAATTGATCTAATTTAAATAAATCCTGACCACTTTGATTCAATTTGTTCCAATTCAAGATATTATACTTAGAATCTTTCTTTAATTGATAGTACTTTCGAAGTTTGTCAACATCATCGTGAGATATAACGTTGATTCTGATATACGTATGAGCACAATGTATTGGAACTTCAGTGAAGATATGTTTAGCATGATAATCCCACATTCCCAAGTATATTCCACTCCAGTAAATCAATTCATAATGGAATATTAAAACAAATGTCACAATCAAAGTCTCTGTAATGAATTTACTGGTGGGTGTAATGATTAAACTAGCAGTGAAGTCGCTGGCACTCAAAAGAACTGTTAATTGAGTGTCAACATACCGTATAAGTTCACTTATCTGAGAAAGCATGTTAATTATTAACTTCCCAAACAAACCTATACGATATAAAATAATTTTGATTTGACTGCAGGCAAGAAAAAAGTGTGCAACAATAAAAAAATAAATTTTGACTGCAAAAAGAATTGAAAGGAAGTGAGTATAGAGGCAATTGAAAGTACTAGATAGTTATCATTAACTTATTTATTGTATTCTCTTACTAAATTAGCATGTTACCATCTTTTTTCCCTTTCATTAATGATATTTTTTATTTATTTTTTGCAACTTACATCAAACTTTAAATTCGACGTAACCTAGTAGAAATATTTGACTCAAATGAATTATAACTATAAACCTAGTATAGTTATAATTGAAACTGGATTACTCTAATGCTTTAATTCATAATTTTTAGGCAAAAAATGCAAGAATTATTACCCCATTTTTAAAATTATCAATAATCTACCGATTTTTCAAAATTGGGCCTAAAGGGGTAATTCGAAAGTTCAGGAAAATTGGAGTAACCTTTGTTAGAATAGTACTACTACAAAATGGGTGCTTGGTATGGATATACACAGTTTAATCCATCAAATTGTTGACTTAATCATGGTAAAAATTTGAGAGTTTACAAATGCAAATTTTTATTACCCAGAACAAAATCTAGCCAAATATTGAACAACAGAACAAATTACAAGTAACGTATAGGGTTATGGATACAGGGATAGTTCGTTAAATACTCATCATTATTGTACGTACAAACATAGGTCTACACCTAATAAAAAAAAGAAAAAATAAAAAACATGAGATTCTGAATAAAAATAATAGAATTCTAATAATTTGAAATAGCAAATATAATAAAACACCCCTTATGAACCAAATACCATTAACAAATGGGTCAATTTCGCCAAAATTCTCAAAACCGTATATACTTTCTCTTCAGTATAAGTAAAATCACTCGATTTAAGATTAGGCAACTTGTCCGAGCGGTTAAGGAGAAAGACTTGAAATCTTTTGGGCTTTGCCCGCGCAGGTTCGAGTCCTGCAGTTGTCGTTATTTTTTTGTTTTTGTTTTTATAGAGACAAGAGGAAATAGTTTTATACCATTGGCATATTTGTATTTGTTTTACCTTTGTTCTTTCAATTTCTAATATTTTTGTATAATTTGATTTCATAATGGTGGAATTCATTAAATACCGAGGAATTGACCATCTTTTCTGGTATACTGGACCTTGGTTTTACTGGATGTTGGCTGGTTACTTCATGCTACCATTGATAGCATATTTTATACTACCCGTGATTTTGTCTAAAGGGAACTATGGGAATAGAAAATCAATAGCTATATTTGTATTGGGAGATCTAGGTCATTCACCCAGAATGAGTTATCATGCTAAATCATTCTCGCAATTGGATTACGACGTCAATCTCTGTGGTTATTTGGAGACCCAGCCTTCAGAAGCGATTATTGATGATATGAATATCGATATACATCCTATTTCTGCTACAAAAAATACATACAACCTACCATTTATACTATTTGCATTTATCAAAGTCATCAATCAGATCAAACAAATATTCACGTTGTTGTTTTCATTCAAAGGCTGTGATTATATTTTGATCCAGAACCCACCATCTATTCCATTGCTTCTAGTGGTGATAATATTCATCAAATTGTTTAGTAACAATACAAAATTGATTATTGATTGGCATAATTTAAACTTTTCAATTTTAAACCTAAGGTATAATAATTTGAACCATCCAATGGTGAAATTGGTCAGATTTTATGAACAATTCTTTGGTGGATTTGCTGATTTACACTTCACAGTTACGGAAAAGATGAAGCAATATCTCAAACAAGAATTCAAAATTAGGAAAAAGATTGTTACTTTATATGATAGACCCGATATTCAATTTAGTCCTTTGGAGGAGGTTTCAAAGTACGATTTAATGGCTCAATTTGATATTTTTGATGATATTGAAAACATTGAAAACTATAAGATATTAGTCAGTTCAACTTCTTTCACCCCCGATGAAGATTTCAATCTCCTACTTGCAGCATTGAAGAAATATGAAAAGTTGCCAAATGTGCCCCCAATCGTATTGATTATAACTGGGAAGGGCCCTTTGAAAAAGCAATTCTTAGGTGCTGTTACCGATAGCAAATTTTCTTCGAAAATTATCATTAAATCTGTATGGTTGCCATCGGAAGATTATCCAAAACTTTTGTCAGTTGCAGATCTAGGTATTTCCTTACACACTTCTTCGAGTGGTATCGATTTGCCCATGAAAATTGTCGATATGTTTGGTTGCGGTATCCCAGTTGTATCCCTAAATTTCCCTGCCATTGACGAACTAGTAGTTGATGGATCGAATGGTTTCGTATGCAAGGATTCTTCATCACAATCAGATGAAATATGTCGTCTACTAGTACAGTCATTCACAGACGAAGCGTTGTATAAGACGATCAAGATGGGTGCTATGGCAGAGACAAAATTACGCTGGCAAGAAAATTGGAACCAGAAATTGGGCAAAATCTTTGAATAAGTACTTTATATAGAAGATATATAATTTTTTAAATAACCAAGATACTCTGAATCATTTTCATCTGGTATGTTTTTCGGTTTCGAGTTTTCGTGAGTCCAAAATTGAAAACTATCTCCTTCATAGGCGTCTATATGATCATGATCGGGGATAATATCCCAGTCTTGAACATCGTCAGCCAATCTTTTCGTAACATATGCCCAGCATTTCGCAGTTTCTGTATGATTATATCCACCTCCCCCCAATATCAATATTGGGATTTGGAAGGTATTAGATAACAAGTGAAAGATCTCGCCAAAACCTTTTATTGTTAGATTCCATTCCTTATGAGTGTCTGTCCCCAATCCATCACACCCAGATTGCACCACAAGCACTTCTGGCGAATATTCTACAATCATGGGAATCACAATTTCCTTCAATATGAACAACATGCTTGAGTCTGATAAACCTCGCCTGGTAGGGATATTAATCCTTGTTGAGCCACTACTATCAAGTGAACCTGTACCTGGATAGAAACCAACATCGTATCGGTGTATTGAACAAGTAAAAACGCTCTTAGAGAACTTATATGCTGATTCCACACCATCACCATGATGCAAATCTAAATCAAGATAGAAAACACGTTTAAACGATTTTCGTAGTAATCCTATAGCTAGGATTATATCATTTACATAGCAATATCCAGCAGCTTTCAGCTTAATACAATGATGACGTCCTCCATACCAGTTGATTGCTAAATTTTGTTTACTATCGCCCTGAGCCGAGATCAAAGTTTTTGCAGCAGAAAGACTTGTGGCAGCTACTAACTTAACGTAAGTTGCCATGAAAGGGAATGCATAACAGTCAAACGAAATTTGGCAAGATTGCATTTGTTCCAAATCCTCAGGGCTGTTCTCCTCTATTTCATCTGTGGGTTGGAAATAGAGATGGCCTTCCGGTTTGAATCCAGCTTCAGCATTCAATCCTCTGATCAAGTCGATAATCTCTGTATAATTCTCACACTGTCTATCTAATGCACCTCGATTTCGAAGCAAACAATTTGTGAATTCCTCTGTATGGTACGATTTAATATCTTCATCTGATACTGAACCAACCTCAATCAATTGACAGTTTTTGTGCAAATCAAAAGCTTCGATTAAACTTGTGACCAACGACTGCCTCCCCTCGTTGGCGGGAAGTAGATCACATATACTAGATATTGACTTGGATGATATTATCCACACCTTACATTCATTGGATCTCGATGACATAAATTTATATTTTGGCTACGAACTTTTATTTATGGTGCTAACTAAGATTTCGCATGAGGGAACTACTTTGTTTAGTAAATAAGAATCCCAACTGTCTAGTCCTTCTTCAACAAAACTTTGATTCTCCTTGGTGTACACAATAGACCTTTGATACACAAGACACTTTTGTATATGTTTTACTAAAACAATACAAACATTGTACTTTTGTTCCTCGTTTAGTTGTTGAAGATACTCCACAAATACTTGGAGATCATCTTCATGAGGACCCTTTTGTTGTAAAGAGGATATAATCCATTGTTCTATGCTTTCTTTAATCTCTGCCACATTTTTCGACTGACCTAAAAAGCTTGGTAGTGTATTGAATCTATTCTGCTTCGATATCCAATCTTCATTCACTACTTCAACACATGTTTGATCCAATTGCTTTCTATTCATTTTATGTCTTAAAGGTTCCAAGTCATAATTTTTGATCTTCTGTTTGTATTCAATATCTTTCATGACTTCTTCCTTTATGAAAGATGGAAGCTCTTCGACCACAGATAGGTTATACGAACCTGAATGTTCATAAACATCCTCTTGTTTAGTCTTTACTGGCAGAGGAGATTTATATTCAACATTGGGGGTTTTCAATTTCTTTTTCTTTGGCGATTCCACCACTCGAACAAATTTAGGAGCAGACCCTGCCTGACTCGGAAGCAAGTATTGCAACGATGTTTTGACACCTGGAGGTGGCTTCGTCAGCTTTTGATCCACAATACCACGACGTGATAATTCTCGCGAGATTTCGTATTTCATAGCAAGTGGTAGCATTTCAAATACAGACCAATCTATGTTGTTTAATTCTTCCAACCCATTCATACCAGGCAGTGAATTCTCCAGATTGCTCTGACGCAGACCAGCTATATTAGTCGGTTTGTGCTTTCTAGGCTTGTTGAATCGCAAGGTAGTTTGGTTTGATTTCGCAACATTATCGACATCTTCCAACTTTGTCATTGTTATCGCTATCCCTCTCAAATCCAGAACAGGAATGTTGAGCATTCGATACATTGCTTTCATTTCAGACCCAAGTATTCCCCAATCGCTCGTAGCAACTCCAAGTCTGGATGTTTTATTTATGAAATCACATATCCCCATACCTAAATGTTTGGCTGGATTTATCGGTGCTCCTGGAGCTCGTTTTGCAAGTCTCATGGTCAATGTTGATCCACATACCCCTAGACTCACCAACCTTTTGTACAACTCTTCTGCCATTTGCATTAAAAAGATGTCCAACTGGTCGACTGTGTCAAATCTGATTCCAAAATTGACATCTACTGATACAGACTTTCTACCGAGTAGAGTTTCAGGATTGCTCAAATCAAGAGTAATGTTTGTGTCGTCAATTCCTCTTGAGAAGTTGAATAACTTCTCCCCGGTTTTTTGACCAAATTGTGCCATCAATCGAGATTTGGAATATTGTAAAATATCACGAATCTTAGGAGTATCATCCAGTTCACCTAATGATTCTTGAATCTTTATCTCAATACTTCTACCAATACCGGGCAAATCCCGTATAGGAACCATATTTAAGAACGTATCAATATCTTCACATAAGTAAAATTGGCCATTGGGTTTTATTTTCTTGGTGGCCAACTTGGCCAAGAGTACATTGCGTGATGCCCCTATACTTACTGTACATTTAGTAAGGTTATAGATACCCTGACGGACTTCAGAACACAATTCTTCTACGCATTTCTGTTTGTCTTTCGCAGAATGAAGAAAAGAAGATGCATCAACGAGGACTTCATCAATCAGCACAGGGAATACTGAGTCAAAGTTTTCATTCTCGAGCAAGTAACCATAGAAAGCATTAGAATATTTTTCATAGGCGTCGAAATCATAATCTAGCTTTATCATTTGAGGACATAACTTCTCAGCATTCGCTACCCACATCCCATTTCTTACTCCAAATTTTCGTGTTACATAATTGCAACTTGCAATGTCGGAAGATTTACCGCCATGGGTTACAACTATTGGATCCTTGTTGATGTCAAGATTTGGAAAATTCAAACAGGAAGCGGTTGCAAAAAAACAATCAAAGTCAATATGTAAAATTAACTTGACTTCGCCCAGGTAATTTTTCGGTGATTTCTTTGCTTTCAAAATCCTCTTTAGGACTTTCAATCGCAAATCAGCTTTCCAAGTCGATAAATGATGCAATCTAGACCGAGCAAAAAAATGCTTCAAGAAATCCGGGTGTTTAGCATCCATTGCTTTATAATTATCAGCGTTTTGCTGTCTCAGCTCTGGCAACCCACTTACACCATTTTCAGGTTCAATAATTTCATCATTCGCAAAATTCTCGTTTTGATTATCCGCAAATTCATAGTCGACATTCAGATTGACATCCAGGTCACCCAGTTCATCACCCAATGCCTCCGGTTCATTTGGTTCCCTCGCATTCTGATTACTTGCAAACTGAAGCCTTTTCTGGCCATACTCAATATCAGTGATAGTTCTATAGTCTCGCCAAAGCAAAAGCTCACCCTGGGCAATTGAGTCAGTTAACCATTTAGCCTTGACAACCTTGAAGTTGCGAAATTCTATATTCTTTCGTGGAGTCAACTTGTCGCATATAATATGGGTAGCTGCGCTTTTGTTTGTCAAGTACGAAAGGAATTTACCACCATAGAGAACCACCAAACGGTGGATCTCGTTTATGGAGGGATCAGTATGGCCATTGACATAGATTATGCAATCCTTGAATATAGGTTTGTATTCATTCTGCTTTCTTTGATTTTCCCATTCAACATATAAATCATCTGCGACTTGCTGCTTCATATGCTTATTCTCGAAATAGGTCTTATAATCTCCAAATTTATGTAATTCACCTACTGTCTCCTCTGCTTCGCCTTCACTCACGTCTTCGTCTTCATCTGCTTCATTATCTGTTTCATTTTCTGCTTCATTCTTAGCCAAATCATCCAGCTTTTCAAGTATTGTATTCGATGATACGATATTAACCAATTGTGAATCCAAACCATCATCGAAAGGGTCTGAGCTTTGAGTTGTAGCTATTTGAGATGATTTAGGGGTTGAAGTAATAAAAGGATTGTTTGAATGTCCAGCATCTTGACTGAGTCTAGTAATATGATCTAATAATTGACTATTGTCTAGTGATTGTAAATACAGATGGTAATCATCCTCTTCCATACCATTGTTAGTGTATTGTTAGCCTTGTGTGTGTCTTCTTCTGTTGGTTGCTTCTAGATCATGTTTTGAAGGTCGTGTGCAGCAACCCAAAAAAATCAACACGTACTAAAAATCAAATCAAGATTGTTTTGGATCAAACAGCAAACACAACTGACATCAATCATTATGGTACGTATCATCTAATCCTATTGATATCTCTTGATCTATATGAGATATTGCTCAATCCTTTCTTTCCAATTCAATTACTAACTAGGTCAGGCTGAAAAACTATCCGAACAACAGATTGCTGAATTCAAAGATGCCTTCTCCTTGTTTGATAAAAACAGTGACGGTAAAATCACCACCAAAGAATTAGGTACAGTCATGAGATCATTAGGTCAAAACCCAACTGAAGCTGAATTAACCGATATGATCAACGAAGTTGACGTAGATAACGATGGTTCCATCGATTTCCCAGAATTTTTAACCATGATGGCTAGAAAAATGAAGGATACTGATAGTGAAGCTGAAATTGCTGAAGCTTTCAAAGTTTTCGACAGAAATGGTGATGGTAAAATCAGTGCCGCTGAATTGAGACATGTCTTGACCTCTATTGGTGAAAAGTTATCTGACGCTGACGTAGACCAAATGATCAAAGAAGCAGACACCAACAATGACGGTGAAATTGATATCCAAGAATTCACCCAACTTTTATCTGCTAAATAAGTATAACCAAGTTAATTAAGTATTCCCGTTCCATACACTGGTCAAGCTTTTCTTGCCAAATAATATTAGTGACAAACATTTTAGTTATGTTATAGTGTAATCTGGATCCATATTAGGTATAAAATATATGATTCCGATTTTGTATCTTAGGATTTACTGTAGAGAAGATATTGTAGCTATATTTAGCTGGTTTTACTGTAATAGAGTGTTTAATACCGCTACGCTCTGTGATATATATTCGCCAATTGTTGGAATCAGTCGTTTCCATTTTGCAACCTAAATCTCAAAGTGAGATTTGTGTTTCAGTGACACAAGGTCAATGTATTATGGCAAACGAAAGAGAACTGGCTACGAGATCACGACTGACAGAGAGCAATGGTATACATTCCACTGCTAGTCATACTAATCTGGTAAACAATAAATCGACAAGTTTTCGAAGCCAAGCAGGTGGCTACGAGACTGCTGAATCAAGTAAAACTTACACAATAGGCACTAATTCGAAGCGGAATACATATAAGCAAGCCAATCACCCATCACTCAGGTCAAGTGCTATTGATGAATCAAAACGGAAGGAGCGAGAGAAGAAGTTTTCAACTAAACCTAAAACAACCTACGGTTTCATCAGTAGAGGAGAAGATAGTCGATTGAGCAGAAGTGAATCGGCACGAAAGGACTTTTTCCAGGAGATTCTTGCTTCATTCATTCAGTATTGTGATCAGAATTCTGCAGTTGAATTGAATAAATACTTTGCAAGTTTGATTTTGAGTCACAAACTTCTGCCAAGTCCTTCCACCAATGATACACCTACAATCGAGTCGATCCTAGTGTCTCTCAGGAAACTTCGAGAAGCATTGCTCCATCTACCATGCGATGAGTTCACTGTCAAAGTGTACTTATTCAGCATTCGAATCGCAGCCAACTTTGGCCATTATCAAACTTATATTCCCAGTATCGTATACTTATTGAGACAAAAGATTCCTGTCCAAGATACCCAAGAAATAGCCACTCTTTTGGTATTACATACCAGTCATTTCAGCAATAACAATGCTCATGCTCTTCAATATCTTTACCAGTATGTCCCTCATGATATCAAATTGAGGCAGATCATATCTTCATGGATCAGCAAAGATTACTACAATTGGGTAAGGCTCTACAACCTGGAAAACGACAATGGTAGATCGTCCATCATGAAGTTTGGCTTACGTACAATCATGGTACACATGATCCAATGCGTGAGTGTGTCTTATTATAATTTGAAATTATCAGATTTGACTCAATTACTTCCAAAAGGTATATCGTTCAAAGTGTTACAAGAGGATTATAATGTTCAATGGGTTCTGGAAGTAGATAACGTCGTTATTAGAAAACGTAAATAAATAGATTTAATCAATTTAATCAATTTAATCTGTATAGTTTTTCACTAGCGAGGAAAAAATGCAATTTAGATTTAATTAGTATAAAGTAAGTAATGAATTCAAATGATACAGAGAAACTACCAGAGTTGATAAAGATAGATGATATAACTTCTGGAAAAGTAGATCCAAAGGTAATAAATGATGAGTTGGAGAGATTGAAAGTGGAGATTAATATTTTACGGAATGATATGACACAGTTCATCAAAGCATTGGCGACGATTCCCCCAAACCAAAGCCAACAAGAATACTACCAGCTAGTGGCACATAGATTGAAGACCATACAACAGAGTATCAAGGATTACTGTGTTCAATATAACAAACTCTTACCTATTATAAACTTGGCACAGATTAAATTGGGCCATGAAGTGGAGAGTCTACCAGGGAGAGAAGGTTCAGTGAGTGGTGTGTCGAATACGAAATTGAGTAATAATTCAACTAATGGGTCCCCTCGAAGGAGAAGCAGTGTGAAGCAAAACGGAAACAATAGGTAATGAAAGCAGAATAATGGGATGATAATGATTGCTAAACATATGTCATATAAACGAGAGTCACTTGTACCAAGTAATGACAGTTTGAATAGCAATAAAGATTTGACTCTTTCCACAACCTCCAACTTTTAAGGAGAAACAACTGGCTATGTCTTTTGAGAAGTCAATGTCATAGATCTATTATTTCAATTGGAGGTGGTAGAGCATTATGGAATCTAAGCTAATAGTTTACAATATTATATAACTTAAGGTTGATTAATAAAGTGTTACCTATATATATCAACTGAAGTTTTGGTTTAGTGTTTATATATAGTGTTAGTGAAAAGTCAAGGTTAAATTATTGTAAATACTCTAATGGTTGTATCTATGTAAGTTACCCTGAACTGACTAATACTCTGTCTGTCTAGTGTTACCCTGAACTGACTAATACTCTGTCTGTCTCTCTCTCTCTCTCTCTCTGTGTCTTCTGTTAGTTACCCTGAACTGACTCACTGGAAAAAAGAAAATATAATCGCATTTCTATAAAAATAAACCCATAGACGTCCAAATATTTCACTTCCCATTCTTTTAACTAATCATGTCACAACAGTTGAAAGAAACTTTCCAAAGATGCAAACAACAAGGTAGAAATGCCCTTGTCAATTTCGTTACTGCTGGTTACCCTACTATTGAAGATACTGTCCCCATCTTAAAAGGTATGCAGGATGGTGGTGTAGACATTATTGAATTAGGAGTTCCGTTCTCTGACCCTATTGCTGATGGACCTACTATTCAAGCTGCTAACACTGTCGCCTTAGACAATGGTATCACAGTATCCAAATGCTTGAGTTTAGTCAGTGATGCTAGAAAAACTGGGGTAACTGTTCCTATTCTTCTTATGGGTTACTATAATCCAATCATGAAGTATGGTGAAGAAAAATTAATCAAAGAGTCAGCTGAAGCTGGTGCTAACGGTTTCATTGTCGTTGACTTGCCTCCTGAAGAGGCAGTTAAATTCCGTTCCAACTGTGCTAAATATGGTTTATCTTACGTTCCTTTGGTTGCTCCTGCTACCACTGATAAGAGATTAAAGGTTTTGGGTGAAATTGCCGATACCTTCATTTATGTTGTTTCTAGAATGGGAACCACAGGTGCTTCCGCCAAAGTCTCGGCTGGTATTGCCGAATTGTGTGATCGTGTCAGAAAATACGCTCCAAACATCCCCCTTGCAGTTGGGTTCGGGGTTTCTACAAGAGAACATTTCTTGACTGTAGGTGAAGCCGCCGACGGTGTCGTCATTGGATCCAAGATTGTCACCTTATTAGGTGAATCGGAACCAGGCACCAGAGGTGATGTTGCTTATAAGTACGTCAGATCAATCTTGGGTGAAGACTACAAATCAAACGCCCCCTCATCATTTGAAAACTCCACCACCAGTAATAAAGCTGTCGAGACTGATTTCGAAGAAGTCCATAAATTTAACCCAAATTTTGGTGATTTTGGTGGTCAGTATGTTCCTGAAGCTTTGCACACTTGTTTGGCAGAGTTAGAAAGAGGATTCGAAGATGCTGTTGCAGATCCTTCTTTCTGGAAAGATTTCAAAGATTTATACTCTTACATTGGGAGACCATCTAGTTTGCATAAAGCTGAAAGATTAACCGAACACGCTGGTGGTGCTCAAATCTGGTTGAAAAGAGAAGACTTGAACCACACTGGTTCCCACAAAATTAATAACGCCTTGGCCCAAGTCTTAATCGCCAAAAGATTAGGAAAGAAGAAGATCATTGCCGAAACCGGGGCTGGTCAACATGGTGTTGCAACTGCAACTGCATGTGCCAAATTCGGTTTGGAATGTACCGTCTTCATGGGTGCCGAAGATGTCAGAAGACAAGCTTTGAATGTCTTTAGAATGAGAATATTGGGTGCCAACGTCGTAGCCGTCACTAACGGTACTGCAACTTTGAGAGACGCAACTTCTGAAGCTTTTAGATTCTGGGTATCCAACTTGGAAACCACTCACTATGTCGTTGGTTCTGCCATTGGTCCACACCCTTACCCAACCCTTGTTAGAACTTTCCAATCTGTCATTGGTCAAGAAGCTAAGGAACAGTTCAAGGAATTGAACGATGGTAAATTACCCAATGCTGTTGTCGCTTGTGTTGGTGGTGGTTCTAATTCAACTGGTTTGTTCTCGCCATTTGAAAAGGATGCCGAAGTTAAAATGTTGGGTGTTGAAGCTGGTGGTGATGGTGTAGGTACTGCTCGTCATTCTGCTACTTTAACCGCAGGTATACCTGGTGTATTCCATGGTGTCAAAACTTATGTATTACAGGATGATGATGGTCAAGTTCATGACACCCATTCTGTGTCAGCCGGTTTAGATTATCCTGGTGTTGGTCCAGAATTAGCATTCTGGAAAGCCACTGGAAGAGCCGAGTTTATTGCCGCTACTGATGCTCAAGCATTAGCAGGTTTCAGAATGTTATCTCAATTAGAAGGTATCATTCCTGCCTTGGAGTCTTCCCATGCCATTTATGGTGGGGTTGAACTTGCAAAGAAGATGTCCAAAGATGAACACATTATCATTAATGTTTCTGGTAGAGGTGATAAAGATGTACAGAGTGTGGCAGAAGTTTTGCCAACTCTTGGTGATCAAATCGGCTGGGATTTAAGATTTGAAACTGACCCAACAAAAGGTGCAAACTAGGTAAGCAGAAAGCTTAAGTTGGTAAGGTTTTGAAATGAATTAACTTCCCCTGACAAATATTAGACTCTGTATATTTATATTTCTAAATAGACTACAAATTAAATGAACTCTGGCATTTGCATAATCAGTACAATCAAAGACGACCATCCGAGGAAATTTTTAGCTCCTTTGGCATCACCACTTTCATCATCGTACTGTTCCCAAACAAAACCTGTTTTATCCCACTGTGATTTGACATTATGGGCCAAATTCAACCTCAACTTTGAATAGGTGTCACTAAACTTTAAGCCGGTTTCGGTTGACAAATCGGAGTGTTGCTTATAGTATCTCAATGCATCCAAAATCATATAGTTCATATTGACCCAAATAGGCGATCTCCAATAGTTTTCCTCAGTTTTATAGAATTCGTCTTGCTTGGATAAGGATCTGATCCCAAAATCGGACCAAATTTCTTCGGGGTCTGAAATCAAATCCACTATTTTCTCGAGCTTCCCTGTGTCAGCTTCAGGAATTAATTTGGTTAAAAATGGAAATAACGAAATATAACCCTTATGGCAAGAATGAATATTTTCGTCCTCTTCATCAACTGTCAAGTCACAATAAGCGGAATTATTTTCATTCCAGTGGAGTGCTTCAATATTAGCGATCACATCTTCCTCGATTTTCAGATATTCTTTGTGATCATCGGCTAGGTTTAACAATTCTGCAAGTGATTTCATCGATCTAGACATTACTCCAATCCAAGACAACAAATCTACGTTCAACTCGGCAATATCCGCTGGAATTGGTCTTGGATAGTCATCTAAACCACTTGCGAGGCAATGGGTCAATGTACGACCTCTCCATCTATATGCTTCCTCATTAGTACCCCTATCGAATTCATCTATTGACCCCTTCTGGGATTTGCGAAACAACTGGAAATGTAATTTCAATTTTGGATATATTTCTCTAGCATATTCTAATAACAATTTTTTATCGTGAACCATGACATCTCCTAAATCATGAGTTTCATCAACCTCAATAGGTTCCATCTCAGAACCAAAGTCAGCAACATTGAGCTCGTCTAACAAGTATGAAAATGCCAACATCAATGTGGGAGGGTTTAAAATATGTGGATCTTGAACCTGAAACTTTGAAGGGACTCTTGACCGCAGTTCTGGTCCCAATATTTGCTCCCTCGCGATCCATCCATCATCATCAATTAAATTGAACCAGGATTTGAATATCTCTAACACTAAGTCAGAATCATATTTTAACAAGGGAATCATATGAAATCCTTCATCCCAATAAAATCCTCTTGGAAAAAATGGTCTGGAGGGAACTAGCGTAAATAACTCAAAAGGACCCTCTGGATTACCAACTAATTCGCTGCCTTCAAATGTTTCTTCATCGAGAGTAGATGTTCTGTCCACTAAGTGATCACCATACATATAGGAGAGGCCACCTAACAACCCAGACACCAACTCATCGGCAAATTTATCATATCCGTCCAATTGGTTGAATGGCGGTTGTAACTCAAAGTGCTTTTGGAATTTACCTTTAACTTTTGAAAGTCCATTTGCAACTCTTTTCTCGAGATTAGCAAAGCTGATTTGATCATGTTCTGGAGTTTCTGTATTCTTGTACACGACATCAAATTCGCAATTGCCTTCAAATATATTCTGAACAAAGTGCAAATTGCCTTCAAATTTGTGAATATTTCTTACTACGAAAGCTTGCTCTGTTGGAATTTCTTTGTAATTAGGAACATTTTCCATCAAATCTTTTATCGAATCTTGTATCATGGTTATGAATATATCTTTGGCTTGCCAAACATTATCATCTGGTACAGCGAGACTAATGTGATGTGTCCTCGATGTATCTAGTTCTTTGTGCATTGCTTTTCGTTTCGGGGCCTTGTTGGTTTTTGGACCTCTGTTGATTGTAATTTCAAAGAGACCCAATTCTTCGGAAGTACCACGTAAAACTATATCTTCTTTATATCCCAACTCATTCTTGGAGTTTTTCAATTCCAATACACCTGTTCTACGATCCTCTTCTTTGTTTTCACCTTCTAAACCACCGTAGAATATATATGCTATTTTGACTTTCTCAAATCCTTTGTGGGGTTTAGATTTGACTTTGAATCCCCATGATTTACCATCTTCACTTTTAATGAAGTCAATGATTATGCTTACATGGCATTTATTATCTTCGATCACTTGACGTCCGCCAACTCGTGGATCAAATTGTACCCAATTAGCTTTTTTCATATCATCACCTTGTTCATAAAAGTGTTTCATTTCCCCTAGACCATGATAACTGTCAACATTAAACCACATCAACCCAACAAGCAAGGATCTAGGGATTCGAGGTCTTAATCCAAAGTACAATGCCGACCTATATGGACCCCAAAGTAAAGAATTATCAGACAATTGCTGGAATTCACTAATATTACCTGCACCATACTGATCACCAATTTCAAATGCGTATTGGTCTGCCCATACTGACATAAATAGCAACGATAGAAGCCATATTCTGCTACAAATCATCATTTTGACCACTTGCAACCAAAACCACGTAATCTTGAAAGTGAAAAATCAATGGTGTTGTATGCAGGCAGATCGATATTTATAGCTTAGATAGGAGAAGAGGACGAAGAGCAGAAGTCAATGTGGCCCCACAAAGATGGATTGGGTATACGACTAAGTTATGGTGTTGATGGTAATGGGATCTTGGTGGTTGACGACTCAGACAAAGAACTACAGCTGAAAATGAAGGTTGCAAAGCTAAACCAGCACGGACAAATATTGAAAGAAATAAATGGTTCCTATAGACTACTAGCACAGACACCTAGATCTGATGATATACCTATTGTTGAAGTACCAAAAAGTGAAGATGTCTCGAAGGTAATCCATGATCTGGATTATTCTAATCATTTAGACATTCCAAAATGTATAACGAATACATATCTAGCAGAGTCGTCTTTGTCTATATCTAAGTCATATGATCCAACGCTAGGAGAGGTAATAGCAATATTTAACCTACCGGCGAATAAAGAAGATGTACGGAGCAAAATATTTGCATATCGAAGTGGGATCTCAGGTAATATATTGAATCTAGCGGTTTTGAAGTACAAGTCAGTTGATATCAGAGAGTCAGTGACACTGGACCCACTCAGCGTACGTGAACCATATTTCTCAGAGCAAACTAAAGTCTCGATATCTGAAAGAATAGCCCAGATTTCAACTTGTGACTTTGTATATGGGAACGTTTCTCCATTCATTATAATCCGGACAACGTTGAAGATTTATGTTTTAGAATGTAAGGTGAAGCGTGCTTCTTCGGCACAAAATTCAGAATTGAAAGTCGATGTTAGCTTGGTAGGTGAAGTTGAGGCCAGTCAAACGGGACTAGACGATTTTACAGACGTTTCTTTCAACCCTTGGAATTATTTCCAGTTTGCGGTAGTTGATATTAAAGGAAGATTTGCCATTTGGGACATCAATAAGGTGCTTAGGAAACCTATTAAGAGATTAGAACTAGACACCTCGGATTGCCTACCAGATGTATATGATCCCGCGGAATTATCCGATTGGAAAAGAATATGCTGGGGTAAGGACATGAAATCGTTATTGGTATTGAGTCGTTCATCGATACATGAATTCAATCTTGACACCAGGTTACAAAAAAATAAGCTAATGACAGCTAGTACATGGTCTCGAATTAGGGATATATATAGAGTGGGTAAGCATGCATTCTTGTTGACAACAAAGGAATTAATCTGGTTTGATGTTGGTGAATCATTATCTCGAAAAATTTCATGGAAACTCTTCTTGAGTGATGAAGACCCATCATTCAAATTATCTATCACTGTACATGACGATCGTTTTATCTGTCTCATATATTCTCATATAAGTCCACTCGTATTCATTTACAATTTTGGTATCAAAGACGGTATTGCTTTCAGTTTGCAAGATCCATATTTCATAAGACGCAAACGAATCGAGCCAGCTGTGCAGATTCAATTGGTTAAATTAAACGACATTCAGCCTGCTAGTGATTTCGCGAATTCAACAAATAATGAAGCCCATACTTATTACGGATTGATTGAGCTTGATATCAATAGTAAGTTGTCAATAACTTATTATTCGGAGCTTTCAGATTTACAGGTAATTAGAACCGATAATCCTACTAATATTGTTGAACAATCTGGTAATACTATTAAATCGATCACTGCTAAGGAAACACAATACTACTATAAATTCACAAGACATATGCTATCAAAAGTAGTCAAACAGATGGTTGGAGAGCGGTTTCGAGTAACAGACGAACTTACTGCTATCAAAAAGTTTGCATTCTATCTTGGAGAGGGAGCATTAAAATTGAATTTCAAAAAGGATACTAGCGACACGGAAAAGCGATACCATTCCTTAATAGACTTTTACCCAAATGTATTCCCGGCATTGAAACAAATCAATGAGTTTAGCTCCATGTTACAGCAATTGCATCAATTTTACGAAAGCAAAAGTATTGCAAGTATAAGCCTACTCCATGAAATCATTACAGGCCAGAAGTCAGCGCTTGACAGTCACAACCAAGCAAATATTGTTGATTATTTCACGAAACTCTATTTTGATAACGAAAATCTAAAGTCTTTTAATGAGTTGAACGGGTTATATTCCCTTGTCATTACCTTAAGTGCAGCCTTAACAAAAGCGAAATCAAATTCCCTTAGCAATTTTTTGCTGGAAGACTTTAACAAAACTAGAGAGGAATCGCCAACAGAGATTAAAGGATTGATAGATCAGTGGGATTATGATGATGAATTATACGAGCCTGGGGCGATTACAAATTCTGTATCAAACTCAGGGGCAACACGTAAGAATGGAAGTAAAAGGTTCCTGCAAAATAGACCTTCATCTTCCCAAAACTCATTCTCTCCTTTATCCCAAAGCACACAAATCATCAGCCAGAATGGAAGTAAAAGGCTCCTGCAAAATAGACCTTCATCGTCCCAGAATTCATACTCCCCCTTAACCCAAAGCACGCAAGTCATCAGCCAGCTTTCATCTCAACCAAAGGGTCTAAAAGACAACAGTTCACAAAAGCAGAAAGCTTCACATCTGATTCATGGAAGTCAAACTCAAAGGAAACGGAAGAAAAAGAAAAGTGGGTTCGCCTGATTAGATAGATTTATACTGTATAATATTTTAAAATAATGATCTTTAATGATATTCCTATTCAATTGATATCCATATTTGTTTCCTTCTTAATGGTCAAAATATGTTTTGCTAGTTTCTCTGGATTCACCCCCTCATCAAGTAACTTGACACATAATTGTAAAGTTGAATCGTCGATTGTGTTCACTTGTAATAGTTTTGCCAATTCCAACACAAGTGCGTTGGAGTTTGTTTGATTCATTGCAAAAAGATGTAATCTAAGTTGAATTCCACTGTTTTTCTTTTGAGATTGTTTTTAACATGATTTTTTCAAAATGGCCTAGGAGTTGGACTAAACAACCAAAACTATGGAGATCACTAACTACAGAGCCCTTGAAGGTTGCTTACTTTGGAAGTGACCAGTTCAGCGTACTTTCGCTACAGAAATTGCACGATTATCAAATTAAGCACCAGTCTATCAATTTGCATGTTATCTCCAGAAGCATCAAACCAACAGGAAGAAAGCTAAAGACCTATGTAGATTTGCCTATTGGGAAATACTGTGAACAAAACAACATCAAAATATCTAGAGCCGACACTTCGCAAGATATTTTAAACCTTCTTGGTCCTAACAAGTTTGATTTGGCAATTGCAGTATCTTACGGAAAATTAATACCAGAATCATTTTTAAATGGTTGCCAATTTGGTGGAGTAAATGTACATCCCTCGCTATTACCTAAATACTCTGGATCATCGCCCATCCAATATGCACTTATTAACGATGATGATGATACTGGTTGTACGGTCCAGACGTTGCATCCAACAAAATTCGATCGTGGTGATATAATTTTGCAATCTGAAGAAGTTCCTATCCTCCCTGATGACAATTATAATAGTTTAAGAGATAAATTAGGTGAAATAGGAGGAAACTTACTTGTGGAAGTAATAGACAGAAAATTATACACGGAGCCACAAGGGATAGTTCCAAAATATAAATATTCGTTTGCACCTAAGATAACACCAAACAAAGCTGAGATACTATGGGACAAATACACAACCAAAGAAATTATTCGATTACGTGATGCATTAGGTAGGGTTCAAACAAGCATCCCAGTAAAGGTTTTCAAAAAAGGAGAGGTTACTCATGAAATTAGGAAAGTTATATTCAATGATATTCAGCCTCTAGAGCATGTTGAGTATTCTTTGAATATACCGGGGCATTTCTTGTTAGATAGAGACAATGGTAGATTGGTTACCAAAACAATGGACGGATTCATCTCTGTCGGTTTGCTTAAATTGCAATACTGTCCAGAAGTTGATGCAACGAAATTTCTTACATCAATCCTGAAAGGAGAGGCAGAGACACCAAAACAATTTGTGGCAGTAGAACAAAATTAACCATACATTTATCTATAAATATGACCTATAATATAGCTTGACAGTGCTTGTTATATTCTTGAACAGCAACTCCAATACTGTTGTACAAAAAGTCCCGATTAACTTTTTCAGGAATTGGAATAAAAGGACCATCTTTCTTCTTCAATTTTAAGCTAATTCCTGTAGATTCGGCAGTAACGGAACTGATATTGCTGAATTCAATAACCCATTTAGATTGTAGAGTATTTAGTTGGAACAATATCATCATTCTATAGGTCACCAATACCGCCATTTCTTGTCCTGAAAGTACCAAGTGTGCTAAATATGTTTCACTGAAAAATGAACCACTATCGATGGACTTCAACCAGTATAAACCTTGTGCCTCTCTTTCCGCATAAGGATGTATCACTCCATCTTGTGGTATGTATCTTGGCAATCTAACCTTATCCAATCCATCAACATCAAACACCGTTGTAGTATTCCGAATACCCTCACTAACATTGGATGCTAAATCAAAAATTCCAATTGCCGTTTTAGTCGGCAAACCAATCATCCCTTTACCTAATCCTTTGAAAAATCCACTTGCACCATCAGTTGATGCACCATGTATTGGTGCTGTTGCTACACCTGTCACCCCGGAAGCCACTGAATCAAAGAATGAATTAGCACCAGTTGCGACACCATATAGTGCGTGTTTCGGTCTATTTCTGTGCTGGTTTCTTCGACGACGTTCTTGATAATTATTGTCTAAGGTAGCCACTGATAAACCTTTTGCAATGGATCCAGAAAACTTTGCGAACGAGTCAGAGAATCCAAATACTGACTTTTTCAAGAAACTTAGCCCACCTTTTGCAATACCAATTCCCAATTCTTGTGGTCGGTCATTGACGACTAATCCTTGGTATGGTTCATAAAATATATCAGCAACACCAGACGATAAATTTTTGAATAAACCTACAGGGTTACCTAACACATCAGCTGATCCTAATATTCGATGAACTTGATAAAAGAATGCTTGACTGTAATGTGTTTCTATAGAATCAAGTAAAATTGGAATTGGGACCCTCAAGTTTTCCAAAAATAAAGCGTTCAATTTGATGGGAGCATCATTGATATTACCAATTGCCATAGTGAGAACGTCGAAGAAGAACATAGCCGTGTTTTGCGAATTTTCTTTGTCCTCTGCATTGACTCTCTCCGTTCTTACAAAAGATAAATTCAATTGAATTGGTTGCAAATGCAACCCCTCAAAATAAATATCACTGTAGGCGGCGGAATTGATTGGCTCTGGTAATTCTAAGGTACCATCAAACAAAATGTCATTCTGTTTTCCATTCCAGCTTGCTCCGGGAAATTTTGCAAAATCTAGCAAAGCAAATAGAAAATCTTCGTCAATCTCAATTGTCATCTCTTGTAAAAGAATTGTAGCATACTTCACAAATATCACACCATGGCTGTCTCCCTTAACAATACAAACTGATGCAGATATAGCAGGATGGTTTGTCATTTCTCTTCCAGACTTTGGGATAACGCTTGGATATAAAACAATAGGGAATATACCACCAAATAGCTGATTGTCAATTTGAATCCATTTTATTTTCACACTAAGATTTTGATATGAATTGAATTCGTTATATCTCACTTCCAACCCCCTAAGTGTTATATAACACAACTCTTGTGATCTCGTGTTGATCAAAGAAATACCAAAGCCTTCGAATTTAGTAATCACCCGCATCTGGTACTCCTCGTTGTCAGTGATATTTTCATATTTGTTTGCAACATTCGCTGTGGAGCTACTATTCTCTTTCAATTTATACAAGCTAAGCGAAGAATCATGGTTACTAATAATCAATGAAATAGTAGGACCATCTGCAACAACATTCAAATCTACAATCGCTTGATCTAAGTCTGGTGTTGGAGGAAGTCTAAATGGTTTCAAATTACCAATTTCAGCTAAATTAATCACTCTCTCTCTACCATGAGATCTGATATAAAGTTCCTTCATCATTGCATTTGGATAATCGTAGGCGTATGGCATAACACTTCTGGGTGGAATTTTGTAGTATATAGGTTTGTATTGTGTTTCATTTCTCAATATTTCCCCATTTTCATTGATATTCGGATCTCCTTGATATATATAAAACTCCGAATCACTAAAATTACGAATTGAGAATGGCCAATTGTCATTCGCATTCTCCACCAGGATAAAGATAGTTGCCTTTTCAATTAAAACATTAATCTTCAATAAAACTTGACCCACTTTGTCTTTGTTAACTTTAACAAATATTTGTCCCACATCAAATATGGAAAAAGGTGAGGACCAACTCTTGGATGAGTGCAAAAATTTTACCAAAATACTCTTGTTCTCTATCCTGCGCAAGTCATACATCGGGATAAATCCATTTGCATTAACAGAAATTGGATTGGTAGAGCCATTTTCAACAACTTGTATCGCCTCATCTGTTAAATTTCTAAAGATATAACGTGGTGAGATTGTCACCACTTTCGACATATGGTATTTACCCTCACCCACTAATATAGAAACTCCAACATTCTTCTCAACTTGTTTTCCCGCAACTTGTGCCTTGGCTTCAACTGGTTGACCAAGAGTGTCAAAACTAATTGGACTTGTCCAATTTGAATCCCCAATTTTTATTGCAGCTCTATTCCTTGTATCGCCATCTCTTTCGAATGAGAACATATTCGGTTCTGGATCTTTCAAGGTTGATTTTCCGATTGAGCTCAATGGTTTGCTGAGCCCAATTTCATTGATCTGTAGATTTTGTTCTGTTCTATTCAAAATAACATACGGAGAATAAATCACAACCTTCAAACTTGAACTGTCATTTACGTTTCGAGCATAGTGGATATTCAACTTTAGAGTCAGCCCATCTTCATGTTTGAGACTTAACGTATTCTCGCGCTTGAATTCCAGATTCAGTTTTGAATTGATAACAGCAAATTCGGACCTAGCATAACCACAGTCAATCGGATGCACACTGAGTAACAACAAACTCTCCAAACTTACAACGTGAACATAACTCTTAATTCCCTTCTCAATATTTCCATTCCAATCCCGCTTGTTATTCTTGTCATACAACCTATAGTGCAATGGGAATGGAAGGAGATTTTCAATTTCCACTGGAGATGATATAATAATCTTCATATTGGGATATATCTTTGTTAGCGGTTCATTTTTGTTATATTTTGCTTCAACATGAAAATAGTATGCTGATTTATCATTATCACTAAGACACTTTATGGAAGTTTCGCCATTAAGCATATCAGTCCAATGTAAACTTTCTTGGGACCAATCATAGGGAACATCTAAAGCTGGCTTTATTCTTACACGTCCAGAGTATACAAAATCAATTGGTAATGAAGTTGACGAGCTGGCGTCAACCACCACCTGCCTAGTCTCACCAGTATCTTTGGATATTTCAGCAATGATACCCACGTCAGATGAGTTCCTTATAGAGATAGTAGACCTCAAGATAACAGACTTAATATTATCATCTCTCAATATAATTTCACAGGATAATCGACTGTGTACACCATCTATCTCTGGTTGTAACGTAAACAATTCTTCACCTTCACCAATTGTTGATATATGATGTAAAGATTCATATTTTGAATTTAACAATGACAAACCTAATACAGCCCTTGTTTTGGGATCAGAATCTAAGCGCTCACGATTTTCAGTCCAATCCTCAAATGCCCATGGAGCTTCCTCGCAGTTCTTAATGCATATTTTATTGTTCAACTTTTCCAATTTATTCTTATTCTCTGGCCAAATCTCAATATCGAAACCAGTTTCATTGATTATCACATATGGTTTATCCTCGCCTCTAGACTTTAACTCCTGATTGGTGGTAATCAAGTTCGATATTTGGGATAATAATGCGACGGCCCTAGATGTAATTGTGATCTCTGCCAACTGCCTGGATACCAAATCAATAGAAATGCAAGGTTCTGGTTTAAGAATTTTGGTCATGTAGATAGCAATCAGCCAAGGCTCTATAAGTGGTTCCCAAGTTGAATGGGAATAGTTATAAATATTCACGTAATGTTCAAGGTGTACTTCAGCATTCAATTCTGAGGACCAATTGGTTGCTTTCACTTCAAACGGTTTAACATTCATGTCCAATACAGGTAATTCGTGAACATCACCTATCAACACAAACCTGAGACCTCCAAAATTCACATTCATTTCCTCTCCATTAATAACTAAAGAATTCTCTTTGCATTCAGATATCTTGGAGTTTGAGGTTAACGAATTGTTCGTTAAGATACTTGGAGCGTACTCTGACAACCTCCGTTTGAAATCTTCAGAGAATCTATATTCACTGTCAGCATCTCCGTCGTCCGAGTGGACATCATTTTTTCTGTTTACGGCCTCTGTGGCATTATTCAAAACTGTGAACGCTAATCGAATATCTTTCACTGAAACTCTTATAAGCATTGCATCTATAGATGCAACGACATTGGTTAACAAACTGGTCGAAGTGGACCCTCTCGAATCATGAGCAAAAGAAATGGAGAAATCATCTATAATTCTATAATTCTTATTTTCCAATTCTCCCATTAAACCCATATACATCCCGATATTTTTCGCAGCTACAGAAATAGAACCTTGACTTGTCATTAAGACCTGCTCTACTTCAAAAACACAAGCTTCGCTATGATCATTCGACGGATCTGCCAATAAAGTAATCGACGGTTTGATTATATTAATTGAGTATCCAATCGACCTTGCTGAATCTTTAGGGCTTTTGTCCTCTTTCAAGATTGCAACTTTTGAGCTGCTCTGCCTTCTCTTGCTGCTTCTCTCTGTGGTTACATCATCGCTTTCTTCCGTATCTAATTCTATCTCATCTTTAGCCAATCCATTAGTGAAAAAGTTTTGCAATTCAAAGACATGATCCAATGCCAATATTAAAGAAACATTATCAAGAGTAAGCATGACTGTCAATATCTCGGTGTTCCCTTGGTATTCGGTGGTAACAGACACATCAAGTTGGTCAGAATCATTTCGTATGGTCGGAATCAAATCTACAAATTTAGTGGTAGTACCATCACGAACATCCTTTACCTCAAATGATTTCACTCTAACATTTGAAGAGAGGCAACCTGAATTATCAACATTAACTTCTACTAACAGGTCATTCAATGCAAACCACGCTATTTTATTCTTGGAAATATCCTTGATATTCTCTGTCTTGTCGTATATTGTAAGTGATAATCGGGGCGCAAGAAACTGAAATGAAACCGTACACTTTCCCTTTCCAATTTCAGGTCTTACATCCACTTTATCTGTCTCAGGTCCTTTTGCTTTGCTGCTAACATCTGCTGAATTGTATTTCACTACTGCATTAGCGTTCGCAGCATCTGCTTCAATCTGATTCATTTCATCATCTTCATCGAAATCTTCTTCAAAGGTTAATACCCTGGATACCGAATCTGAGAGATACATCAAATAATTCAACTGCTTGTCAGTTAAATTCAAGTCTATTTCTGCAGTTTTACCTTTCGCAGTAACCTGTGGGTTTCTAGTAGCATTACCATCCACATATTCCACATCAAATACAATATCGATATCTTCCGCAATTTTAGAAATTTGTTGAACGTCGTCAAAGTTGAAGCAAGTGTGCAAACTTATATCTCGTATGCCAGCATTAATTATATTTTTCACTAGATTACTATGTGGATCCTTTTCGAACGTATTTGATGCATACAATTCTCCTAAATCCGAAACAAAACTATCCAATTTACTCAGATCAGCCTGGTTACCGTTAATAACTCGTGGGAATATAATCGTTGGCGCCTTCAATAAAACATTAAACTTGATTTTCTCGTCATAGTTGATTTGTGATGCTTGATTGATAGCGACTTCTCGTGCATTATCATATATCGCCTTCATTTTGAGAAACTTATTAAGGTAGGCTAAAATTCTTGCAAAAGAGCTTTCGATGAAGTTTATAGTGATCGCACTGGTTTTGAAGTCGATAGCAGAATCGTACAAAATGGATTTGTTTTGGATATCAAATGTTTTGTAGTAGAACTCTGCCAAATTATCACCGTCAATACTTAATAATTTTCTCAACTGGGAATCTCTCGGTGAACCTTGATTTATCTCATCGTGTAAAGTTAATGCTCCGAGACTTCCCTTTACTTCGAGCTCCTCTGGAAGAACGAACACAGATATACTGGCCGTGCTCAATTTCAAAGTAGCCAATTTAATACCATCTTCGTTCAAGACCAAAATGATACTATCTAAGTTCACATTTACATTGATTTTTTGCGGGGACAATTCTTCATCTTTAGAATCATTATGATTTAGTTCGTCAGCTGCCGTCGGTTCTGCATTTGGATCTGTGAATGTATTGAGTATAAAATTCAATATGCTCAAAATTGATTTCCTTGTTATTACAAATTTCACAACAGATACATCAATCTCAATATCTTGGTCAAACACTTCAATTTCTTTCCCATTGTATTCAACCTTTCTCAAATTCCTCAGATAGTCGACTTTTAAAAGTTCCTTGCAGCCCAGGGTTTGTGCAGCATTCTCGTTTGATGAAATGAGCTTTTCAAACTCAGGAACTCCTGATTTCTCGATGTTGTCCAAAACATTCAAATCTTCCAATTTCAAATCTAAATGCAAGTCATTCACCGTCTTGAAAAGGTTTAACGATAAACTATCACCAACTAAATCCACCAAAGCTTCTTCCTTCAAAGACGCTCCATCAATACACCTGAAAAGTGATAATTTTATCAATTTAACTTTGAAATCAAAGTCAAATAGATGCTGGCTTAACATAGCTTCGTTTCTTGCACTTTTTATAATGTCTACCTTCGAATCCGTTGGCACCTTCTCGTTTTCAAATTTTGATTTGTCACTAATACGGTTTGCATCGGTGACACCTGTCGTACCATAAGCGCTAAAGTCGCTGATGTCATCTGAATCTAAATTCTCAAGGTTTGGAATAGCGTTATCAATGATCTGCATTAATGTTTTGTACTGGAAATCGTTAATTTTAAGCACAACTTTAGGTACCTCCGCGCTAACCTTAAACCTAGATAAATTGTAAGCACTAGGTAGAATTGACACTCCAAGAAGCAATTTTATATCAAATCGATCAAGAATAGTCGTTGAATTAGTCGAATTGGTTTCACCGTGTAATTCGTCCATAGTTGTTCTTATATCGGGACCAACACAAAATTGCGCATCCTGCAATCGAAGGCTAAACTGATCATACATGAAACTGTGTAATTTATTCATATCTTCCTCGGAGTATTGAACCTTTGCTTTAATCTCTTCTATCTTATCCTTATCCACTAGGTCACTCACTACACTAATATGACCAGCATCGAGAATAGCAACCGGTGATTTATAGTTCGAGGGTTCAAGTGGTAAGATTATTAGGGGGGCTTGCAAGTCTAATTTCACATTTATAGTTTTATGTTCCTCTAAAGCATATTGAAGTCCAATTCTGGTTCGACTTGTAATTCCTTCCATAGTAACTTCCGCTGCATTCATAATTGCACCAACAGTCTCAAGATGCATCTTAGGTGGAGTGAAAAAAATCATAACTTCTTCAATAAGCTTTGGGTTGTAAAAGATCGTCATTGAGTTTAGCTTCCCTAGCAAAACAGAGTCAGCGCTGCCATCCAATGGGTTATTCTCAAAGGAAATTTGAAAAAATGGGTTATTCTTCTCATCAGTCAGGTTGTGCAAATTAGAATGCAATTGCTTTACACTCACTATGTGCTTGTACAAACTTGAACCTGTACCATCTTCAACACGAAATTCTTGTAATTGAAATTTGGATAAGAAAGAGTCGGGACGTTGATAGATCTGAGCGGTACATCCTTCAAATATAACCTCTGCCAAATTATGATTACTTTCCTTACGTTTGATAGCAATCCCACCTTTCTCCAAAGAAGCTAGAATTTCCAATTTTACTCTATCACGAGGAATATCAATAGCGTCAGCAATATCTTGGTTCTCATCATATTCGATTGCATCATAAAAAGCCTTCCGCTCGTCGTTTGTCAACTGCATATCTTCATTTTGTGTTTGCAGCTTTGCAGCATTATTGGTCGATCCAGACCACCAACCTCCAAACCACCCTGGTTTCTGTTCAGGAGTCGGTTCAGCAACCTTTGGAGAAGTCAACTTCTGTTTTCGAACATCTTTTTTGGCCAATGTTCTATATAATTGAATATCTTCAAACAAAAGTTCATCTTCAAGTTCTTGCAATTTAGTTTCATCCTCTATCGATATTTCGTTGGTCAACTTTGCTGTCCAAAGTTGTTTGTATGCCAACCTCTGGTCTCTTCTTGTTTTGAAATGATCCCAAGTCCACTTGTAATTTCGATCGTGGATTTCATTTAGAACTGACTTTGCTGCATATTGAAACCAAAGCTTTGGGTCTTCCAGTGGTGCTACCTTTGGTCTAAGCTTTCTAAATTTATGAGTCTTGATAAACCAATGGAATTTGGATGCAGTCCACAACAAATCTTGATACTGTTGTGAGTCTAATGCAACACTGAATTCTTTGAAAAAGAACTCTGACTTCACATGTGGAACATTTTCTATTGTACCTTTTTTGTGAACAGTGACTTTCCCTGACCCACTGACTGGTCTCAATAAAAATTGATCAAGATCCATTGCATCGTCATCCACTATAGTTGCTTTAAAATTTTCTAGCATTTCATCAAAATTTTCGTTATATATCGATTCAGAATTCGTATTCATGTAACAGCTCAAGTGTTTCAAAGTAAGAAGCTTTCTAGTGAACGCTTGGGTTATGGAAATGAAACTTGGGATCCAATTCTCGTCTGCTGAAACTGCCGATAATTCATTCAATGTTATCCCAACAGAATATGGATCTTCCGTAAGCACACCATCATCTTCGTATCTGACATGAATATTTTTGATTGTAATCTGTAAATTGTCAACAATTTTGGTTACTAAAGACTCAGTGAATGATTCATTTGATTGTAAGCCTTCCTCAATCGTTTCATCCTGGACACTAACAGCTTCAAGTTCCTTCAATTTCTCCCGCTTGATAGTTTGCTCTCTTTCCTTTTCCTGCTCTTGGTCGTAATCTTGCAAAATTATTGGAGATGCCAATATGTACACATCTTCAATCACGATTTGAACTGGCTTGGATTTCAAGTTTGACCATGGGATTATCAAAGTCAATTCTCCCAAATGACCAAACTTGACATCAATGGGTAATTGGAATTTGTCTAGAGATTCCTTCTTTAGCTTTAGATTTCGTAATTTCACTGCTCCACTCCAAATTCCAATATTCAATTGGGCGGGATCGAAATTTTCTATATACGATCCTAAAACCCTATTCAATAAGTTAGCCACTAATGATTCAAACATCGTTTGTATCAATTGGGTTGTGTGGAGTGTTGTAACTATTGAATTATGTGGGAGCAATCTTTATATGTTGCTAATAAAATAATGTGGTGCCTGCATGAAGACTGTTTTCTATGGAAAGAAGGTGATAGATTTCAATCTACTTGATTTCTTAATGAATTTAAACCTAGCAACCTCTAAATATTAAGAGTATTCTTTGGTAATTTCTGAAGAACCTAACTACCCTTGGAACATCCAAAACACATTTTATCGGATAAAATCTCTGACAATTCTTCAAATGAATTATTGTCTATTGGTAATTTGAGAGAAAACAAAGGAAATAACATATCAATCGAATCATTGGATCGAACTGGGATTATATCTAAAGTTGGTTCACTAGATGGATGAACAATGGTAATGGATTTTCGAGAAAATAAAATCAATAAGTAAATCAAGGTCAGTCAAAAAAGATCTTAAATTTGTACATTTTGCTTCTAGACTTGCTTTCACTGAAGTAGAAACATTCGTGCAAGCTTGGGTGATTATGTTAACAGAAGAATTGGTCAATATTTGAGCTTGTGCCAAAGTTTGAGTAAAAGAGATAGTTAATTAGCAAAAATTAAGACAAATAAAAAAGTGGGAATCCCTATCCTTTTATACCTAGGACCTTCCTAGTTTGATTGGAGATTGAGTCAGGTACAACGATACGTATCAGAGACTGTTACTCTACTTTCCCAAAAAGTTTTGCACCCAAAAAATTTGAAAAATGAAAACTGGAATATACTATCAACCGCCAAGAATTTGAAAAAAAACAAGTTCATAGTTATCATCTACATCATTGATTTAGTAATTCACCTTGATTTTAGCTCTCAATTACAAAAACAGAAAAAGACTAATTCAAGTGAAATTGTGTCAAAATGAAATTTTCTAACTTCCTAAAATCTGAATTGATGAATAAAAAGTTATGGAATGTGTTAGAAGTTTGGGATGTAGCATTAAAAAATCGTGAAAGGTCGAAGTTCCATTGGTAAACCTCTTAAAATAATCATGAACTTTTTGCAAATCAGCTTGATTTCCTCTACTATGACCCCACAACAGCTATAAATACGCGATCTGGATTATTAGATAATTGCATAACTTAGGCCATCTATTCTCTCTAGTACTCTGTTATTTTTCTTTCGTCCAATTCAAATAAGAAATTAACTATTTTAACTATAGACAATCTGTGTCATGATTGCAAACAACAAGAGACTGGTTACTAATAAGCGATATTGATACCAAAACGAAGTGAAGTTGATCATCAAATGATGTTGCTCGATGATATGCACACCACGATCCAAGATTCTTAGATCAGTATGTTTTCGAATTGATTTTTTTTTTTTTTTTGACTTTTAGATATACCATTATCTTCTCAAAGATCATGGTTGATTGATATTAGATAAATTCATTGTTCTGGCATTTTGCGTGTTAATCGTCAATAAAGCATCTGAAGGAATCAACCAATATTTTGGAAGTTTTTTTGCCTATTTGGGATAATGTGTTAATCTCCATCTTCAAATGAGTTAGAACAAGCTGAACTTACAAATGTAGACAATTTCTTGGGCTTAATGTATATGTATTGGCATTTACGACATCAAAAATTGGGTGAATTGCAGTGAAGCAAATGGCAATGTCATGACTTTTTGTTTCTTTACATATTATCTGGTATGAATGTATAAATTAAGAATTTTTACAAAAAATATGTTAACTCAAAAATAAAAATAAAAAATATAATCGTAAAAGAAGTAGAGGGTTTGAATCAAGAGGGTTTACTTAACTTACCTATTTATACGTCCAATATCAGTTGTAAATGATGTGTTATTGTTAAATAGTTTAATTTTGTCTATCGTTTGTGGCTGATTACAAATTTTGTGTTATCTCACTCAAAACAAAAATATCCTGCATGAGTAAGTGACTTAATTGGCATGATTAGGTGATTGATCCCAGCCACTATCTAACTAGAAACTAGCTTTTCTAACATTTGTTCATTTATACATACATCACCTTGTTGAATAATTGGTATTTCTTATAAAGACTCCATTGATATACGATAACTCATATACTCAACCTAATAGTTACTAGGGATTATTAATACCATAGACACCCTTAATTAAAGTTGGTCACTAGTATATGAATTATTATACTGGAAATAATAATAACTAATCAGATCATTCAATTAGCTTAATTGTTTGCGAACGCGATCTGTTTTCAAATTCCGAACTTCATAAGAACTGTTGTTACAACTACTTGGGTAATCAATTGGATTATAATACTCGAGCTCGTGGTTTATGAACCGTATCTGAATTTATTTGACCTAGGATACATACATATTTTATTATCATTCAAACCAAAAATTTGCCACTGAAACTACAATATGTCTACAACTGGCGAAGTGATAGGTATATATACAATCGGACCCGAGATAGGAAAGGGATCGTTTGCCGTGGTATACAAATGTATTAATAATAATACTCATCGAAATGTCGCTATCAAGTCAATTGTCCGATCCAAATTGAAATCAAAGAAGTTAATAGAAAATCTAGAAATCGAGATTTCAATTCTAAAGTCAATGAAGCACCCACACATTGTTAGCCTATTTGATTATCATCAGACATCTACACATTTTCACTTGGTAATGGATTATTGCTCCATGGGTGATCTCTCTTATTTTATACGAAAACGAACCCAGTTGAGCAAAACCCATCCAATAATAACATCTTTGCTCGAGAGATATCCAACTCCAGAAGGATCTCTCGGGTTGAATGAGACGTTGGTGATTCATTTCTTGCAGCAGCTTTCATCGGCGCTACAGTTTTTGCGGGATAAATCTTTAGTCCATAGGGATATCAAACCTCAAAATCTTCTACTATGTCCACCAGTACATTCAAATGAAGAATTTATTGCTGGAAACTATGTTGGACTTTGGGAGTTGCCAATTTTGAAGATTGCAGATTTTGGATTTGCAAGATTTCTTCCAAGCACATCCATGGCTGAGACTTTATGTGGTTCACCATTATACATGGCACCAGAGATATTGAGATTTGAAAAGTACAATGCTAAAGCAGATTTGTGGTCCGTCGGTGCCGTTTTGTATGAAATGATTGTCGGAAAACCCCCCTTCAAGGCAAATAATCATATAGAGTTGCTCAAAACCATCGAGAAGACAAAAGATAGAATTAAGTTCCCAACAGCTGCCCAAGTTCCCGAACCCTTAAAAAGGTTGATTAAGAGTTTGTTGAAATATAGTTCAACAGAGAGGATATCATTCTCCGAACTTTTCAATGATGAATTGATATTGACTCCATTACAGTCAATTAACATACCTTTGAGCACTTCTAAAGTCGACGATAATCTTTACATCAGTGAGTATATTTCGCCTTTGCAAAAGTTAGAATCACCAAGTTCCGAGAGCAAACAAATGGATCAAGCAAATACTCGAGCAGATAAGACAAGAGAGGATGAAATAAAGCAAATAATACACGCCAGTAGTCCTGGACCAGAAGTTCTGTCAGAATCTGTACAATTAACACTGGGGAAGTCGATAGGAATTCGGAATAAAGACGATATAATATTGGACAAGGATTATGTAGTAGTGGAGAAACGTGCGGTTGAAGTTAATGCAATAGCTGACGAATTAGCTCGCGCTGGAAGTAATAATATAGCTAATTCCCAGAGAAGGAAATCTCTGGGTGGATCTGATACAAGTGTTCACAACGTGATTGCAAATCCGAATCGTCAAAAACTCGATGCTAGGAGGTCTTCTGCAACATCTAACAGACGTCCTAGCTTTACAGACAGAAGAATTTCAATTTCCATATCCCCATCTAATGCGCTAACTAAAGCAATCGGAATTGCGTCAAATCGATTGTTTGGAACCAGCAATACACCAGTATTGAATCAGGAGAATACAAACCAAAATACCTTTTCGACAGTAATATCGAGTCCAAACTTCGCGAATAATTTATTGTTGACGAAACTTAATTTACCAATATCTACAACAATAGCACAAAATTGGAGTAACGAGAATGATTTTCAAAGCGGAAAACTTAGCTCTGACGAGATTATATTAAATAAACTAGAGTCTTTGGCCACGAAAGCACACGCAGTTAATTTGTTTGCAGATGTCAAGTTTAGCCAATTAATTCCAAGTCCCCCATCGTCGGATGGAATTGATGATGACCTCCTTCATCATAATGACTTGTTACCACCAAAAATGGTTAAAACAATTAGTGAAGAAGGCGTGGCATTATATGTAAAAACTCTTTCACTTTTAGCCAAAGGAATGGAAGTTGCTAGTGAATGGTGGTACAATCTGGAAGACGCTTATGATGAAAGAAGCATCAACTATCAAACCTCAACAAAAATCAATGGTTTAGTTCAGTGGATACGAGAACGATTTAACGAAAACCTAGAGAAGGCTGAGTTTATTCGGCTAAGATTAGAAGAAGCTAACGCGTCCATCCTTGAAGATCAGAACCATAGTGGATCGACTACATTCATAGACCCTGAGGTATTGAAAAAGTCTCGAGTAATGGCCGAGAAACTAATATTTGATAGGGCTCTTGAGATGTCAAGGAATGCCGCTGTCAATGAACTCGTGAAGGAGGACTTGAAAGGTTGTGAGTTGGCGTACAGTACTGCTATTTGGATGTTGGAGTCCTTGTTGGATGAAGAAAGAGATTCTGAATTGGAAGACAACCTAGAAAATGAAGATAAAGCTTTAATTGAGAAGTTTATTGTTAGTATTGGTAATAGGCTCTCAGTTTTGAAAAAGAAATTGGAAATGATTTGAATGCTTGAGTAGCATCTGTAATATAAGGGTATATATGTTATAAATAAATGGTGAAGTTTGTAATTTTTGAGTAGTTTTCAGCAAAAGCCTTGATCCTAAATTGTATTTAGCGCGACTTAATTTTCACCATTATATGATAGTCCCAATTTTATGACTACGTTGCAAAATTCCAGTGGGTTTGAGCAGCATGGTGCTCTGTCTTCCAGAATCTCGTACAGAGGGGATCAGTCTAAGAATCTGGTGGATGATATCGAGTTAGATCAAATTATCGTGAAAACTAAGCATTTATCAATTGATCAAAAGCTGGAAAAGGACAAGAAATT
>JAXQKE010000183.1:14240-50573 GCA_037042355.1 Candida sp. Y128-05E | reverse complement strand
TCGTTTACCATGTTGATGGTATCGTTGGTAATGTATGGACTCTGTATTTGATAGACATATAAATAGCATAAAAGTTATACCCATAGATTTGACATTATGAAATAACATTATAAAAATATACATAAACTAAGAAGTAAGAATAGTGTAGATAAATATAAACTTCGAGATACATATTATAATAAGTTATTATAGACTACAAATCAGTCTAGTGATAAAAATATCCATTTTCTATATACAAGTGAGTGAATGCATGGGTCAATATTATCTTAAATCCTTTGCAATTTCCTTAAATCATTATTATTTTGAATCCTTTGTCAATTCCTTAAACTTTTCCATCCAATTTCCATAATAACATTTCTCATTCAAAATATCAATCGTTTGTCCTTTTACAATATATTCTACTGTATTTTCATTACTTATCCAATTATCTATTGAATCACATTTGGAAAATTGTTCATCTATTCTTTCCATTACATTTCTTATAGCATATGGGTCCTTTCGTAAGTCATACTCATCATTATCCTTCAAGTTTGGCGTCACTGCAACTCCTTTCTCAGTTTTAGCTCGTAATTCTACAGAATATTGCGTACAATAATTTATCAATGAAGCTCTAGCTTCCCATTGGGGAGCTATCCTAGTCTTGAAGTACTCATCACACTCGACATTATTGTCCAATCGATTAATATGTTGTCTGATTTTATCATCAGACATCATTCTAGAAAGACGTAAAAAGTCCCTAACTCTAGATGAATTTAAGCAGCTTTCAGGAGTAAATAACAGGGGATAGTCTGTATGGTTATCGTGATGAATCATGGCTAATTTGTACTGTTTTTATACTATTTTATTGGTCCAATCGAATCCAACTGGTTAAAATGTGGCAAGGAATGGTTTGCTCACTAAACTTGCGAACTTTTGAACCTAGAATAATTTTGTTGCAAGATCACATCTTTATTCAAAATGGGATGTGTAGACTCTAGTAACAACGAAAATGCATTCAAGTATGCCTTAGCATTGGCAATTAAGAAACACCTACAAGTTTTCCGGTCTCGGATGAACTCTCGGATTGAAATCATGTCTGACAAAGAGAATGCTATCAAGTCGCAGTACCAGCTCACAGACTTGGATGTGGTGGTGGAATATGGGTTGGAAGCTTATTTGGAACAGGTGAAAGAGGTTATTTCAATTTCTAATAAAGACGCTGATGCGTTGGCCTTTAAGTTGGATAAAGTATTGTTGGGTCCAGATATATCTTTGTATGAAGTTTCGAATAATTTGACTACTGATGAGATTATTGGTAAGATTGAAAGTTCAGATAATAACAGTGTACCATTTATTACTCCTTCCCGAGAGAGCCAATTAAGTGAGCGTTTGTATTTGATTTTACAAGAGGTCATTCAATTGAATGACGATAAATTCAAATTGGGCAATTTGAATGCTTTCGATACATTATCTGCCTATTCAGTCTCATTTATTTCGCAAGGTACTGCCCAGCTTCCAGCTTCAACTAAATTATTGAATCTCGTTAGTGAAAAAATCAATAATGTTGATAATTTATTACAGGGATCGCATTACGGTGCTAATATCGATACTATTTATCCATCCTTTAAAAAGTTTTTAATCAGTCATATCAATTTGTTGCATATTGATTTAGATAATGATTCATCTACCTTATTAGTGTCTAAATTAAGAGAACAGGGTAATAATTTGATGGCAAATCTGGCTTTTGCCCAAGCCATTCAAGTATACACCCAAGCATTCGATGTTTCTAGCATTAAAACCGTTTCTCAAATTCCTCAAATTCTTACTAATCGTGCAATCGCATACATTGGACTCAATTGTTTCCCAGAAGCGATTTTGGATTTGAATCAAGCCGTCAATTATGATTGCCAATTCACTCCTGCTTGGGCCCAGTTGGGATACTGTCAGTTATACATGGGTAACAGTTTAACTGCTTTGAAATCTTATTTGTTTGCCTTGAAAACTTCAGTAGGTGAAGTCGGTCGTAAAAACTTATCACCAGCTGAATTAGAAGAGTATAAACAATTGAAAATCAAAACAGTGTTGCCTCAGTTTGTTCAAAGATTATGTCTGGCTATTGCACTTACCGAAAGAAGAGCTTATCAACAAAGTGAACCAGAATTGGAAATCAGAAGTGTCATTAGTGAAGTTCGTCGAATTCTCGCCAAATTAAGAGCTGAAGCGCAAACCGAAGACGAAAGACAATATTTTACTTATCTTCCCCAGTTGAGAGAACCGAGCCTTATTTCTCGTTCCGAAAGAGCAAACAGAATAAGACCAAATATACTCACCCAAGATGTATCCCAAAACATGCTTGCAACCAATGGAATGGAATCGGTTACTGTAACAGCCAGTCCGTTTGAAAGACGTGTAAATAATACCACTCGAGACACGGCGGCTACCACAAATAACACCACGAATGCCAATACTCCGCCTGCACTTGATCGTGGCACTAATACTATACGTGAGTTTATGAATGAATTCGGCGATATGCTAGAAGGGACCAGACCAAATTTAGCGAACACAAGGGGTCCTACCACAGTTTCAGGCCCTAGCCCACCAACAAATGTACATCGGACCCTTGACCCAACGATTAATAATGATGATAGGGACCCTGAAATTTCCTCACCAAATGAAAGAAGGACCTCTATCGAGATTGAGGCCGGAATTCCAGAAGATGAACGAGCTAGACATCAGAATATGCTTTCAGAAGTGCTTCGAGGAGTTATTCCCGGTATAGGTAATGTAATCTCACAGTTTGCAAGTGGTACTAATGGGTCGCGCGTAATTGTCAATGGCCAAGAGATTAGTAATGGAAGAGACTCAAGTAGGGGTGCTAATAGAAATACTAACGCCGGAAACAATAGAAGTACAACTGATGAAGACGAAGAAATGCCAGAACCGGAAGATCTCGACTGAGTTCTACCTACTACTTTCGTTTAATTGAGTATATTCATTAGTAAATAGCGAATTGAATATACAATACATGGTAAAATCTAAATGTATACTTATATTATGTTACAACAAAATAGTTTAATATTAAAGTACTTAATAAGAACAGAAATATTTTAGCAAATTTGTGAAAGGAATTGCAAGTACCTTATAATGATATGGATGAAATGCATGAAGGATATATGACGTGGACAAAGACAAAGATTAGTATTCACTTAATCTATTTCTTTTCCTTCTTTTCCTTCTTTTCTTTCTTTTCCTTTTTCTCCTTCTTTTCCTTCTTATCTTTCTTCTCCTTCTTGGCTTTCTTTGGAGATTCTTCTTCTTCATCATCTCTCTTTCTCTTTTTATCCTTTTTGTCTTTCTTTTCTTTCTTGTCTTTCTTTTCCTTCTTTTCTTTCTTTTCTTTGACTTCGATTTCTTCAGTTTCGGATTCATCATCTGAGTCAGCCATTGGAGCATCAGCATCGGCATTATAAGCACGAGCTTCAGTTATTTCAACCTTTTGTTGTTCTTTAACTACCTTGGAGGTAGTTCTTAAGTCTCTACCTTCTAAAGCGGATAATCTGGCTTCAACCTTGGCTCTGACTTCTAAACCGAAATCACCCGAGTCATCTCTTTCTTCAGCAAGGGAGTCATATCTCAAAGCAACAGCGGCTTTAGCGGCCAAAACTCTGGCGATCTTACCCTTGTTTTTACCTGAAGCTTGACCAACTAACGAAGCATGGTACAATAAACCATATTTTGGTGTGTCATGTTTGGTTTTCAAAGCTCTGAATAAAGCTTTTTCAGCACCCAAAATTTGGATAGTAGAAGCTGGAGCTTTAGCTAAAGAGGTTAAAGAACCGGCATGGGCGATTAATCTAGCACCGACTAATTCACCAACCAAACTGGTCAAATTTGGAGCAATAGCCTTCATTCTCGAGGATAAGTAATTGGATAATTGTTCTCTGTAAGCAGCAAAGTCAACAATTTGTTCAGCTAATTGTTGAATGTTTTGTAAATCCAATTCGGTGATTTCAGTACCCATGGAAACTTCGGCAGCAACTTTGACTTGTTCTTCTAATTCTTCAGGTAAGACTTCAGATAAGTCAGTATCAGCACAATTGGATCTGTAACCCATGGTCAAAATAATTCTAGCGTAAGCGACTGAATCGACAATGATTTTTGCCAATTCAGGGAAATGCCAACCGTACCATTCTTTACATCTCATGGCGTAAGTGTTTAACTCTTTATCCAAGTCATCTAATAAGGCAATAGCTTGGACAATCATGGTATCGACTTTGTCAGCAGAGAATTTCAACTTGTGTCTACCAAGAGAATGGGCCAAACCAAGAGACATTTGTTTTAAAGATTGATCATTTAAACCTGGTAATAATTCTGGTAAGTATTCTTTGATGGCTCTGTGTAAATCTAAAGAAGCAGCATCAGAAACAACAGAGAAATTTAATCCTAACTTGTTAATGGCATTACCTAATTTAGTTTCAGAAACGATCAAGGTAGCTTTTTTGTCAGATTTAGCATCTTCCAACATTTTTTTCAAGTTGTCAGTGATTCTACCTTCAATGACGGCATTGGCTTCTTCTAAAGCATTAGCTGCACTGGTGAATTTTTCAAATTTATGGATTTTGAATTGTTCCATGATTTTATCAGCAGTGTTCAAGTCTTCAATTATGGTAGTAGACTTGTGTATTTTTTTGTCTGAAGCTTTTAATAAAGCATACCCAGCAGCGGTTTCAGTCAATACGTAAGCCATGTTATCTAATGTGTATATGTATTGTTGAACAGATGATCCTAAACTACCTACTACTATTAATTTTTCACAAATTTGTCGATGAGCATTTCAAATTTTTGCTTTTTCCAATATGCAGGATAAGTTTTTCACGATGGATAGACAATGAAGAAAGGCAGTTAAAAAGGTTGGCAAGAGTAAAGGAGCTAGGTTAGTTGATTTAGTTAACGGTTTATTTTGAATTATTAGTCAAATGTCATTAAAATACTGAAAATTTGTCATATTTGCAAAATGAAATGAGCTTTCACACCACTTCGTACCAGTTTCAGGTCAAGTGGCGGTAGAACTACGCAGAGCCTCTCGATTATTGAACTATTGTTTTCAAATCAGATGGTAGCGTTGATTTTACGCGGGTGATTTAGAGATTTGATTTCACACCTACGGTGTTTGTAGTGTTACTGTGGTCGCTACTATGACTAACGATGATGTGACACGTTCAAAAGACAGTTTGAAGAACAAGAAACAATTTGGACTGTTGAACAAACATAAAAAATTGAATAAAACAAGTATTTTTCAGCCAGTAAATACGTTAACTAGACCTACTCCAATAGCGACAGTACCTGATCCAGCTAAAACTAGGCAAGAAATTAGCTTTCCAAAGACTTATGAAAGAGATGATGATAATGGTGATGTTTTGAAGACAAATAATAAATTGAATGTGCAAATTGGTGACAATATTATTAATCCTACAAATAATGATCCCATTCTAGTGTCTAGTTCTCCTCATAAGTCATTAAAGACCCCGGTTAAACTTAATCCACTACAAAATTCAGATGATAGTTTCGATGGTATACGATGGGGCCAACCACAAAACCAACCGCTCTCATCGCCAGTACGCGACTATATGATCAGAAACCCCGGTAAGGTTCCTGAGAATGATAATGTGCCAGACCATTCCATCTTGATCAATGAACAAACAAATTCTGTATTAAATAAATATGGTAGTAACGAGTTACACAATAATCTTATTCGTACTCCAAGTCTCTTGAGAACTCAATCGGAGAGTCTTCCTTTGGTCAAGTCGAATAATAATGCAAACGTCCCCAGCTTATTGAGGACGAAGTCTATTGCTGCAGACTTTTTTAAAACTTCTTCAAATTTATCTAACAATACCTTGAATGATTGGATTGATAAATTCTCAAATAAACCTGATGATCACCCGGAAAGTATGGATGATCCAGATGAGGATGATACTTTTGAGAGAGTAAACGTACAGAATAATAAAGATCATATTATTGGTCCAGATAATGATGATAATAATAATATTGAAAAGAATATTGAAAGGATTGACCAGCCGGAAGATTTAATAGTATCACAGTTGACGGATTCATTGAATAATCTCGAAAGTCCGGTGAAAAAGAAATCGTCTAATACAATCGTGCAACCACTCCAACCAGAAATAAATGTTGAAACGAAATCAATTAATAAAATGGAGTCCGATGATATGGACCCTTTCTCTGATGACGATGATTTGATTTTGAAAGCGTTGGATAAAGTAACAGCGTCGCAAAAGTTACTAATACTGAATACTAATATGGACGCAAATGATTCTGATTCTGAATCCGATGATCCATTTACCGATGATGATTCTGCTCTATTGAACGTATTGGAATCTACGTCAAAACCAAACAATATTGATATCGCAACTACTTCGCCCAAGATCCCAATTCTGAAATCATTTCCTGGTGTTAACAAATTTAATATTCGACAAGAATTCTCTTCTGGAACTTTCAACCAACAAAAGTCATCGAAAGAAACAGAAAATAATAGCATATTGTCCTTTAGTAGACCTAACTTGAATCGGTATCATATCAAGAGTATCATCCAGCGAAATTACGGACCAAATTTGTCTAAAAAACAAATGATCTTCGATGTGCTAGATTGTGAATCAATTAACCGAAAATTGATTGTTCGGGGTGAGTATACTGATTTGGATTACCAAGTGAATGATATAGTCCATGTAATAGTAACAAATCCCGCTAATCCAAGATTAATTGATGATTCGAATAATTTGCTAATCTGGAACCCTGACACGCTTTTATCAGCAACAACAATTTCCAACCAGATAAACTGTTCAAGGAAAACTGTATTGATGAGTAGATACAAATTTCCAGGTGCGCTGTCCATACCTCTTATTGTGGGAGAGATTGTACATCGGATTTTCCAAGAATGCTTCTACCGAGAAATTTGGTCGAGCGAGTTCATGAACAATTTGGCAGAGACGTATATTTTGGAGTACATCCAATCTATATTTAGTATTGATGAAACTATTGACAAGGTGCGAGAAGAAATTGAAATACATTTGCCTTATTTGAATACATGGTTTCAGAAATATTACAGAAAACCATTATCCACTTTGAACTATATTCCAACTAATAAGCATAATGAGAGCATTATGTTTTCAGCTAATAAAGCTCTCGATATCGAGGAGAATATTTGGTCACCAATGTTCGGATTGAACGGTATGGTTGATGTTACTTTAGAAACTAGATTGGAGAACAAGACAACCAAAGGGCAATATCTCTTACCGTTAGAGATTAAAACTGGTAGGGAATATATTACACATCTGGCTCAGGCAACATTATATTCATTGTTGTTCAAAGATAGATATGATATGGATATTGACTCTTTTCTACTTGTATATACTAAAGATCAATTGACCAAGAAGTGCGATATCAGTCAGAACGATTTAAAAGCTCTAGTGAACTTGAGAAATAAAGTTACAAAATATTTCAAAGAGAATACACGGGAATTGCCCCCGTTGCTCCAAAGTTCCACGTGTGAACGATGTGAGATTCAAGGGTCATGTATGGCTATAAATAAATTATTAGAGCATGGCACTGGTGATTCCAGTGGGCTTCCAGAAGAAGTTTATGACGACCTCACTATCCACTTGAACAGTAAACCAGAATACGAACAATTTTATAATCATTGGGATGACTTGATAACTAAGGAAGAAGGTGTAATGAAGAAAGCAAATAAATACCTTTGGACTTTGACTGCAAGGCAAAGAGAAACCACAGATGGTAAAGCTATTGGAAACTTGATTATCGCGGGATCTGATGATGATGAAGATTCGAAACGATTTATTTATCAACTCAAACGAAATTCGGACAGCGGGCCCAGCATTTTAGGATCACAAATTGTTTTAGGTGATAGAATTGTAGTTAGTGATGAAGTTGGTCATTTCGGAATTGCACATGGAACTGTCAAAGAACTCACTTATTCCATGATCACAATTTCCACTTCTAGAAGAATCATTAGCTCAGACATGAAGTTGACCAATTTCAACAAAAATAACAATCAAGTTTTCCAAGGAGTCCTACATAAGACCCAAGATGGGAATCAGGAAACAGGCAAGACATTCAGAATAGATAAAAATGAAATGTATCTGGGTATGGCATTGGCAAGGTATAATGTATTGAACTTATTTCTTGCCTCTGGTGATGTACTAAGACGGAATGTAGTAGTGGACTTGCAAACACCTAAGTTTTCTTCTGCAAATTATGAGTTACCAGCCGAAGTTGTTCGTGTTTTGAATGACAATCAAGTTGATGCCATACAAAAAGTGTTGACTGCCGAGGATTATGCGTTAATATTAGGTATGCCAGGGACTGGGAAGACGACTGTGATTGCTCAGTTAATAAAGATATTGACACTGCGTGGAAAATCTGTATTGCTAACATCATACACACATTCAGCGGTGGATAATATTTTACTCAAGATCAAAGATTTTGGAATAGGTATATTACGAGTGGGGTACCCTAGTGTTGTTCACAAAGATATTAGGAAGTTTATTCCTGGTTATAACGAAGATGATAAACTTGATACTCATCAAAAATTCCTAAACGCTTATCTTACACCCCAGGTTGTGGCATCAACATGTTTGGGAATTAACGACATTGCTTTCAGTTTGAGAACTAAGTTTGACTATTGCATTATTGACGAAGCCTCGCAGGTATCAATGCCAATCAGTCTAGGTCCTTTGAGGTTTTGTGAGAAATTTGTTCTCGTAGGTGATCACAATCAACTTCCTCCGTTAGTTCAACATCCAGACCTTAAAGTTAAGCAAGAATTATCGCAATCGCTTTTTATGAAACTTTCGAGCAAACATCCGCAAAGTGTAGCTGCATTGACTCATCAATACCGAATGTGTTCAGATGTTATGGAACTTTCCAATAATTTGATCTATGAGAACGAATTGCAATGTGGAACTAAAGCTGTGGCAGAGCAGAGGTTAATCATACCACAGAAAGACAGACTTAATGAATTCGTCTCTGAAAGTGTACCCGAATCAAAGAGATGGATGGACATAATACTTCAGGAAGATAACAAGGTTATGTTTTTTGATCATGATAATGTGCCAGCATTAGAAAGCTGTAACGGTGAGATAATAGAAAACCCCATAGAAGCCAACCTTGTTACACAAATTGTTAGCGCATTGGTACAAACTGGAGTAGATGAAGATTCGATAGGGGTGATGTCCTTCAATAGGGGTCAATTACGACTTCTTAAGAGAAAACTATCTGATCGAAATGTGGAGATTTTGACAGCAGACCAGTTCCAAGGTCGAGATAAAGATTGTATCATAATCTCGCTAGTGAGATCTAACGAGGAAAACAAAGCAGGAGATTTAGTGAAAGAATGGAGGAGAATTAATGTTGCAATCACTAGAGCGAAATGCAAATTGGTTATATTGGGTTCAAAATCAACACTCAGCAATGCGGACACTACAAGGAAATTTTTGGAGTTGCTTTCTTCCAAAAATTGGCTATATCAGCTACCAAGTAAGGGTGATACATTCTATAACTTTGGAGATGAATGTCCAAAACAGTCTCCTTCTATGAAACGTCATAAGGGTACTCCAAAGCTACTCAAGAACAATATAATTTTGAATGATATTATGAATGAAATGATAACAGGGTAATTAAAAATGTATATAATTAAATAGGAACATTATAGAAGAATTATAAATAATTATAAACACAATTATAGGGCAAAAAATTGAAAATTGAAATTTCCTCTAAATTCAACTCCATTTTGATTAAGTCGCCACCCTCTTTGTTGATCTTGCTGTTCGGGTTGATCCACCTCTTGCTCGTTCTGTTCTACACCATCATCACCTTGATTATTTGCAGGAGCACGATTGTTTTGGTTTTGATTGTTGGTTCGCATTCTTCTTACCTGTCTGATAATGTTTTGAACAAAGAATACTAAGAAAAATGAAAATGTGCAGAATATAACAAGGTAATCGGCAGTATCATATTCCTGTACCTCTACCTCGTCGAAACTGTCATGGGATAACGAATCTGAGGATGTTCCTTTTTGTGTGTTGCCCTCAACTTCTGGATCCTTACTAGCTCCAATTTTCCGGAATGCATTGAGCCAACCAGTCTGTTCGCCATAGTTTGTTTGACTAGACTTTTTGCTAAACATGTACTTAATTCTTAACCTTAAAACGGCCAAGTTTATTGCAAGCTTGTTGCTCGATTTCCCATGAAAATGATCATACTCGCTTTTAAATTCAGAACTCAAGTCGTAAAACCTCTTAGCCATATGATAATCAATAGAATTATTGGCTGGCCCCAATCCATACTCGTACATCTGTCCGAGATTGTAGGCCGCATGTGAAGACTTTCTGTGTACTGCTTTTTGGTAAAATTGAAACGACTTATTAGAATCCAGTTCTATGTCACAACTGTCTACTCCATTTGCATATAAATCACCCAAGAAAACTGAGGAATCAGTATTACGCTGTTTAGAAGACATCTCGAGGTAGCCTATAGCAGATTGTACACGTTCCTTATCAAATGTTTTCGGCCCATTTGCACTATAGAGAGGTTCAACTTGATATAACAAGTAGGCTGCTGATACCTGTGCACCTTCAAATCCTTGTTCAGCTGCTATCAGATATGCTAGTAACGCATTTTTGAAGTTTCCTCTGATCAATTGCTCAAAAGCATATTCCAAATGAGGAGCGAAGAACTTTTCCAAATATTCCACCATTGATTTATAAAAGAATGTTACATCTTTGCATGTCCATTCAACATGTGGTTCAGCTAGTGAGGCAAATCCTGATTGGATGTAATCTCCTAAATAGTACATACCTTCGACATCACCACCATAAGCAGCATCTTTCATTTGAGCAAAAATGTTCTTGGCAAATTCACTTTTGGTGGGGTTCTCATTGGGACTTGTTTTTGTCAATAGTTTTGAAAGGCTGACTCTGGCTTCATTGGAAGAGCGTTTGACTGCTTCTCCGTAGTATTTAGTGGCGCTGACAATATCACTTTTCCCTTCCTCGTGCAATAGCCCTTGCTCATACATAGTTCCTAAATCATGATACGCATCTGGAGAATTATCATACAATTTGATTGAATTGTTGAGATGAATTCGTGCTCGATCATTATTGATGTCTGTACCTTGACCTTTCAAATACATGTGACCTAATTTTGCTTGACATAAACTTAAGAATATCCGATCAATTCGATTAATATTTGAATAAGTTGGACCATACATCTGAGCACCTAGTTTCACACAGTCTCTGAATGAATCCAAGGCTAGGGTGTAATCTTTGGGGAAGAAATAATCTCCCGAGTAATATTTCAAAGCCTGATAATAGTAATGAACATATTCATGATCATCAATATCGAGATTAAATTCATTGAAATTGGCACCTAAATTTTTATAAATTTTCGACCTTCTAATAATTGACGAATTTGTTTCACTTAACTTTTCGCCAAACAATCCGCCATTAAAATCCGAAATACGGATATTAAAGGTCAAATCATCATTTTCAATAGAGTCATTTCTCAGTTGGTAGTATTTGATCCCTTGGTGAGCCAAATTACTGTAATAAAATAATGCAGAATCGCAGCTTGATCGATCCAGTACATCCTGATAATTTTTATACGCCAAAGCAAGGATACTATTCACATCATTATTCTCTACCCCAAACTGATAGTACAAGTTAGATTTCGCCAAATCTTTCTCCACCTCGCCAAAGAGTCCCGTACCATAGATGAAACCCAACATAAAGTATGCGTGTCCATTTGGTTCAAGATCAATTATTCTATGATAGTATTCCAAAGATTTGGTATAGTTTGTAGGAATGGAATAGTTCCCGAATATATATACATCAGCTAACGTGAGCAAAGATGGTACATGATTCTCCTGAGCACCTAATTCCAATTGTGGCAAAATACCATCAATGATTAATGGTTTGGCAACATTCAATTTCTCCGAAGTGTAATCTTGAATATCTACATCATACTGTGGTATGTACAACTTCTGATCCATGTTGTCGTAATTATAGATTGTTTTGTCGTGTTCAATTGATATAGCGTCTAGCAAATTCATCGAATTCTGATACCTCTCTTCAGCTGTCAATCCAGTAACCATTGTCCCCAACAACAGTAGCCATGCTATTCGTATAAACCTCATGTTCCGACTGTTTATAACCTCTATTTGAACGTATTCAGAGTGTTCTTCAGATTATGCTGATTTTGCAGCAGATTTATATGCCTGCATTTTATGTGAACACCTCAACTGGGAAAAGTGGTGGATAACTGTCACACACATTCACAGCAAACAAGCAAGTGATTCAGCAGGCTGGTTCTGATATTTAAGGGTTGCTACGTATAGATATAGCTACTTGGCAGAATTTAAGTGATAATAGGTTGAAACAACCAGTGATTTTGAAGACAAATATATGATTTAAGGCTATGCTGCCACCTATACAACTAAAAGATCTGGAACCTGGGGATGACGAAGCTATCTTCAGGTCAGCTACCATGACATTAGTACAGTTCTATGTGACTATAGAGCTTGCTCGAGACGTTGTCTACACGTTAGGAAACATTGGTAATGTTCATTTTCGAGATTTGAATTCGAAATTGACTCCCTTTCAAAGAACATTCATTCGGGATTTAAGAAATGTAGAGACCATTGATGAACAATTGGTGTACATTCATTCCATCATGAGTAAATATGAAACTATCAAAAATAATCAATTGATTGATACTGGTGACGTAATACCTTTACCATCGTCTTCAGAAATGGATGCATTGAAACAAAGAATTAACACGTTTTGGGAAAGAATAAAACATTTAGATGATAGTTTTGATCATTTAACTATGCAAGTTCTGAAGTTGATTGAAAATAGATATGTCTTGAACGCTTTTGAAGACTTTTGCCATGCAGGGTCTTTGGGGGGCTTGGACGAATCGTTAACAGAAACTGATGAAGGTGAAGCTTTGTTGAATAGATTGGAACATGGCGAGGACCATGACCACGATCATGATCTTGCTGATTATGATACACATGGGGGTAATTCAATCACAGGAACTATAGCGAGACACAAGATCCCCTTGATTAGGAAGATTCTTTGGCGGACCCTTAGAGGTAATTTATATTTTACCGAAAAACCAATTGAAGAAGAAAAATTGTCCAATTTCAATAATAAAGATCCCGAGATGGTCGATAAATCTATCTTTATCATCTATCTTCATGGTGACTTTTTGAAAACCCGTGTTCGTCGTATTATCCAATCTTTAGATGGTACAATCTATGACAATATCCAGGGTGGCTCTCAAGCAAGGAAACTGACTCTTGACGAGATTAATCTGAAAATTACTGACTTGAATTCAATTGTCGAAACTACCAAAGGCCATTTGATTACCGAGTTGATTGTTTTCCAGGAAAACTTTACTCAATACTCTTACACTGTACGTCGTGAAAAGCTGATTTATCAAACTTTAAATAAATTCGATGAAGATTCAACTAGAAGATGTTTGGTGGGTGAAGGTTGGATTCCTAAATCTGAATACGATAGAGTCAATCACACGTTGAAAAATTTGGTTCGTGCAAAAACTCATGTTTCTTCTAGAAGGAGCTCCCAGGTTAGTGATGATACAACACCCGTGTTTACAATTGATGATTCTGATGTGGGTATGGTCAACTACTCTGGTTTGAACGATGATACGGATAATTTGGTGGCAGTTGTTAATGAATTAGTCACAAACAGAGTCCCTCCAACATATCACAAAACGAACAAATTCACCTCTGCGTTCCAGCTGATTATTGATGCCTATGGTATTGCTACTTATCAGGAAGTAAACCCTGGTTTAGCAACAATCATTACATTTCCATTTATGTTTGCGATTATGTTTGGTGATGTTGGACACGGGTTCATTGTTTTTTTGATGAGTTTATACTTTATTCGAAATGAGGTTTCCATTGGCTCAATAAGGGACAAAGATGAAATAGTTGAAATGGCGTTTAATGGTAGATACATTATATTGTTAATGGGATTCTTCTCGATGTATACTGGTCTTATCTATAATGATGTCTTCTCCAAATCCATGTCACTATTTAATTTTGGGTGGGAATGGACATTCCCTGAAGGCTATGACGTTAACAATCCGGTAACTGTGACTGCCCAAAAAATTGTTGGCAAGACCTATGCATTTGGACTTGACTGGGCATGGCATGGAGCTGAAAATAACTTGATTTTCACCAACTCGTACAAAATGAAATTATCAATTTTAATGGGATTCATTCACATGAACTATTCATTATACTTCAGTTTAGTCAATTATAGATTTTTCAATTCCAAAGTTGATATCATTGGTAACTTTATTCCTGGATTTCTTTTCATGCAAAGTATTTTCGGATATTTAACATTGACCATTATTTATAAGTGGTCTGTTGATTGGATGGGTACAGGTAGACAACCACCTGGTTTGCTTAATATGCTAATCAACATGTTTTTGGCACCAGGTAAAATTGAAGACCAATTATACCCTGGCCAAAAGTATGTGCAAATATTTTTGGTCTTAATTGCATTAGTTTGTGTTCCATGGTTATTATTATACAAACCGATTGTTTTGAATCGTGAAAATAAACGAGCACAACGTATGGGGTTCTCTGATGTTGTTTCACAAGAACATCATGCAGTTAGAATTTATGAGGAGGAGGCTGCATTGCTTGATACAAATAATGATATTAACTCATCGGCGGATGAAATTGATATGTTGGATGATGACTATAGGTTTCCAAATGATATTGAACCATTGAATATCAATTCGGGTGATCATGGTGATACTGGAAACCACGGTGGTTTCAACCTTGGTGATATTGTAATCCACCAGGTCATTCATACAATTGAATTCTGCTTGAATTGTGTTAGTCACACAGCTTCTTATTTGAGATTATGGGCATTATCATTAGCACATGCACAATTATCAACTGTTTTATGGTCCATGACAATCCAAAATGCATTTGGAACTACAGGAACTAAAGGGGTTATTATGACAGTTATGTTGTTTGGGTTGTGGTTCATTTTAACGGTTTGTATATTGGTCTTGATGGAAGGTACATCTGCCATGTTGCATTCGTTGAGGTTACATTGGGTTGAGGCTATGTCAAAGTTCTTTCAAGGGGAAGGTTACGCTTATGAACCATTTACATTCGATGAAATTGATTAATTTGGGGAACTGGCTAGTTACCGTATACTATTGGTTTTGATATAGACATACTCTACTTACTTATAAACTTGTATATAACCAACTACATATTTTTGAAGAAGCTTAAGACGTCGACTTGTAGGAAGTGGATGGATAAATCGGTGATTACCTCTGGCATTTGGGATGACATTTGATCTGCGTTGTAAACCATTCTAGTTCAATCATATGTCATTGATAATTAATTGACCATTTGAAACATTCTTGACTTTATTGATATCCGAATTTTTGTGAACCAATAATTGAGGATTGTTTTCCTCTATTGATGTCAGGAAAATACTGAATGGGGCTGCTCCTGTAATGAAAAAAATGATTAGAATCGTTATAGTCACAAGACATAATGAAACTAGCAATGCATTGAAAATTATCCAAGTTAAAACCAAAAACTTCTCTGAAATTTCCCATTGAAATTCATGGAAGATGACTATATCCACAATCAATATACATAATGTAAGCAATGCAAATATGCCGCCAATAACCATGGTAATAACCGATGGGAATAGTACGCAAAGTGCCACCAAAAAACCAATTGCAGCAATTGCTGGTGCATAAGGGAAATAGTAGAAGTTTGTAACCAAAACACCTATCGACAAACCTAAACTAACAGCAACAAGTAGCCAGAAGATCACTAATAGTACTTTGAATAGAGTATTCATCGTTCTTTAGTTTTCATATATACTTACAAAATATATTTTTGCACCCAATACATCCACATTTGAAGTTTTGACACAAATACCAAAATCTCAAACTTGCAAACCACAATCAAGCTACTGCTGAAGTCACATAATATAGGTATACTGAAACTAAAATTATTAAAACTAAATACGTCTTACCTATAAATTGTATCTCGCTGTATTCTATTTGACATTTATTCGTTTCTACTCACCTCAATATACATTTATTCAATAGACGCTTAAATAAGAATCAAACGGATAAACTTCAACAAATGGCATGGCATCTACACCATTTGAACTTGGAGTTTGTTGCTCCATTTCAATGTCGATGGCCACTTCTTTATGATTTCTATCGATGTAAACCATAATCATACCACAGTAAAATATCAAATTGGTTAATAAGAAAATCCCAGTAAATACAATCCAAGCAACAATAATATTAAAATTTGAAATTGCAACTTGCTCTGAATTGGATATAACGACAATATAATAAATAAAACAACCCAATGATGCTATAATGAATATACCAACTATAAATAATCTTGATTTTGTGAGTCTAGCTCCGCTAATTATTGATATACCAAATGCCGCTGACAAAAAGGGGGGAATAGCTAATTGATTGATGATATAAATTGTTGGAATTGATAAGCCCAATGCTGTAAAAAGTGCTAAAAACCATAATACAATAGTACCAATTGCAATTATTCTGGTTTCCATGACGAGATGAAAATAAATATTGCGTACCCAATAAACTTTTGCAGCAAATTTTGCAACCAAAATTAGGAAAATAGTTGCACCAATTTCTATTGTGTAAATTAAACGAACCAAAATTTTTATTGTTCATGGATTAGAAAATTATTGGTGCAGATGTGTATTATATTTGTCTCAATAGCTGCAAAATTTTAACAATCAGATTGATTATTTGATAGTCAAGATCAATTGTCTGGTCAATTAATTTAAATTAAGATCGAACTATTGAAAAGAAAAGGAAATCGGCTGTCAATGGAATTACAATAGAGGTGTAGTTGATAGTTCCTTAATATCGTGGTTAATGTTTCTCGATTATATCAAGTATCGTTCTTTTCCACTCGATAAGTTCAATTGGTTGAATCTTAACTCGCATTAAGAGTGCCAATACAATACACTATACAAACTGTTGAATATTTTTATATTGAATATATCTAGAGGGGAATAGGTTAATTATTATATATATTTGTATTCTTTCCGCAATCAAACTTTGTAACCATATTTATAGGCGGCAAATACTTTTCTCCACAAGAACCAACTTGTGATTGCAAAACTAATAATCATCAACACATTGATCACAATTAACGAGACTCCGACATTACATTGACTTTGCCTAATGTTACCATCCTTGATATTATCAGAAGAGCAGTACCTAGTCTTCCATCTAGTTTTTGAAACATTCATAATCATGGCAACCAAACTGGTGATGCAAATGGCAGCATCAAACAAGAAAGATATTATAGCAATCAACCTTCTTTCTATACTATAAAAATATGTTCTCATTGGTACGTAAACAAAAGCCAATAGTGTCAATACCAACGTTAAAACGGCATAAGGAAAAGCATATCGAACTTGGCCAACAATATAACCCGATAATCCTAACCCAACTAAAGCAATTAAGATCTCGAAATATGAAGTGATATGAAAGAATGATAAGTAAGATTTACTCATTTTTGACAAAATTGAACGATTTTAAAAGCTTAAGACCTTGGCAACTTTATATAAATTTTACAGTTGTACATATGACGATTCTTGATAGCAATAATCCAATATACCCCCCTAAGGAAAAAAAAATTAATTATTTGGAAAAATGAATAAACATACGATGATTATTATTATTAGGAGTTTACGGTCGCAGATTCATCTTCATTGTTGCCTACTACCGTTTGGTTATTAAGCCGTTTCTCCAGAGAATGACAAGTGATTTCTCATAGCAATGCTCATAACAATTGCTTAAACTTTTCTCGAGACTTTTCTATCGCCCTCATATCATATACTTCTAAAAGTAACCAATAAAATACTGAAGTACATCGCATTATCATGTATATCTTATTGTACGATATATTTTCTAGATATTTAATTAGTCCTAATAACATTAAAAGTCTTAACTCCACCGGATATTCCAATGGAATCAACTTCACAAATATGGTATAAGACCTACAATAGTGTTTATAAACGGTTGTATGTTTCGAATACCACTTCCTTATACATGACGGGGAGTGGAAAATATTGTGGTCACTATTGTTTTTGGTTAAAAAATACCAAAAGTTGATAATAATTGAAATAATAATATATTGCTCTATACACTCTAAGACCCCAAAAACCTTAAACAAGTCTATTCGTTAATCTTTCATGTTTAATCTTCATCAGTTTCATTGACTTCAATACCATTTAATGCCATACCTTTATCGACCACCAATTTCGTGAGATTAGATTTTGTATTGAAATCCATAAAATTATTCAAATCTTTATTATTTAACCATTCCCGCATGATTATTATCACATTATCCAAGTTTTCATTATCATCGATATCAGGAATTACTTCAATTAAGTTTATTAAACTGGTAAAAGTTAGTAAACTTATAGATGAATCTTTAGATAACTTGGATAAGTAATTTAATAATTTAACTGCATTATTGGTTTCATTAATCTTGTAGTAATACAAAACCAAAGAGCTCGTCAATATTATAAATTCTTCTTGATTAATCAAATTTAATGAAGTAATTAACGACTTGATAGGTCTTTTAGTGGTATTTATAGGTTTGAAAGCCAAACTTTCATATTCTTCATCTTCGGATATTTCTTCATCGTCAGTTAATTCTTGACCATTGGTTATAGTGTTGAAATTTTTCAAGTAGATATCAATCTTCTTCTGTAAAGATCTTAATAAATCTGGCGAATTATTGAAATTGACAATTGTCTTGAATAAATTAAAATATTGATAGATATTCGAGCCCTCATCTAATATTTCATTTATTATATCTAAATCATTCTTAATGATTTTAATTTCATCATCATCAAATTCAAGGTATGTCATATTTAATTGATGAATAATTTCCAATATTCTCCAATTGAATAAAATGGCATAATAATCTTGATAGTTAGACGTAAATATATCGACATATTTTAAATGATTTTGCCCATCGTCGATAGTTGAATTAATTGGTTTGTTTTCCAGTAAATTTATAATTCTAGTAAATAATTCATCGCTACCAAAAAATGATAACCCATCAACTTTCCCAATTAGTTTGTTCAAGCGAATTAATGATTTGTTTTTCCCCCGATATTCCATATTCAATATCAAGGCTCCTTTGATGGTCAAGTTATTATTAATTACATATGTAATCATGGGAATTTTCTTAATCAAAATCTTGCCAATTATTAAATTTAACAAGCAGTTTTCAAATGTAGCTGACGACGAACTTAACACCATGTAATCTTTTATCAATTGATAAGTCGAAGGATTACCCCCAATCAAACGATTAACGATTTGTTGAGTTTCCAAATCATTGGTTTTCGTTGGTAATTGCATACCGATATTGACTAAAACCCATGATTTAAGAATATTATCTTCGACCTCGACAATTGGGGATTGTTTTGGGTTTGGATTATTACAGAATTTCGATTTAATCATTGGCCAAATTAATGTAGCACTAGCGACAAAGAATAATAGCATTTTACTCAATTCGAATAATTGAATAGTTAAAGGAGAAGGATTAGTTAACATTTTTGGTAATAAAAATGAGATAGGTAAACCCGATAATCCTTTGAAATCATTACCACTACCAGCAAATAAAGAAGTACCCATAACTGTTGCCATACCACCTAATAAGATTTTATTAGTGGTCGACCCAGATGTTTGCGGAACATTATAATTAGGAGGAACATTTCCATAGGAAACTGGTTGCTGATTATAAGTAACATTGAAATTCTCTTGTGGATAGAATCCAAAACCCAGTTGTTGTTGTTGTTGTTGTTGTTGTTGTTGTTGTTGTTGTTGTTGTTGTTGTTGTTGTTGTTGTTGTTGCTGCTGCTGTTGGTGAGGATGCTGTTGAAGCTGTTGTTGATTATTCATTGGATTGACAGGTAACATTTGTTGTGGTTGTAAATTAGCTTGATTAATTAAAGTTTGCAATTGATAGTTTTGTTGTTTCAAAATATTATTCTTATTCTCCAAATGTTTAATATACTCGGTTGCTTTAGTCAACACAGAAGCCTTATTCAATTTTGAGGCCGGAGTTATACCTTCCAAATCTGCCACAGAAATATCTTTAGAGCCAGTGGCAATTCTTAATGAAGGCACAGCATCTCTTAAAGCTAAAATTTTGGAATTGATATTAGTACGGTATTTCTTTTCAATCATATTATGGGAGTTTTTGTCCTTCTTTGGTTTAAGCAGCTTAGAATTCATTGATTTTTTACCTTTCTTGGCGGGGGCTGCATTCTCTTCTTCTTCCTCCTCGTCGTCATTTTCATCAAATTGGTCTTCCAGGGTAAATTCCTTTTTAATTGGTACTGTTGGTGAAGTATGGGCAGATGAGAGCGATGGTTGTGAAATAGGACTTATACCATTCGAATAAGTCAGAATAGAACCTGACGGCTGTGCTTGTTGAACCTGCTGTTCTTGTGGTTGTTCTTGTTGAGCTTGCTGGCTTTGATCAAAAATTTGATTGTTTTCAGGATAATTATTAGCTGGATTCATATAGTTGAAATTGATATAATCCATGGTTAAATTTTCCGGTGTCTTGGTATTTTTGAAGGATTCATCTGATATCGATGAAGGTGATAAACTCTGTAATGTACCACTGATAGTTTCCAAGAAGTTATCCGTGTTCTCGAAATCAAAATAATTATTATCAAAATCAGTCATAATGATAGAATATAGATAAATAAATTGATTGAATGTTTCTGCTACCTATGTTTAACAGAACTTTATGAAAAAATCAGGCAATTTCGTGTATATTAATTGAAATTTTGAGTTTTGCTAATCCTTAGTAAAAATCAGGCCATTTTATTTTAATTATTTGGCTAGGTGCATTCTCAAATATCTTTTACGAAATGCTACATATTTCAACATCCGAAAAATAAACTCAGTGATTATGGTTCGGATTAACTAGAAATACAAGTCAACCAACCCCGAGATATCAATAATACCCCCCATTACTGCTACCAGTTGTATTAATATCCATATGCATATGGATATGCATTCTGCGTGGAAACCGGGTAAAAAACGATTCATGGAAAATCTCGGGGTTTGTTCTCCTGGACTACCCGTAATAATCATATCATAATTTACAGAAGGTGATGACACTAATTAATTCTGACATGATTTAGACGATATTTTCTATCGTTTATTACGTTCATTTGAATTGTACGGCCATGGAATAATCGGCTAATCATCGCTTGTTGAAACGTTTGTAGATGTATGTGATAGAACATTCGACAGGGGCCATTTCTATATATGTAAATATGTTTGCATGATAATAACGGCTGACAGGTCACTAACCGATATATACCGCGATTATCATAGGCTGTTTTCTAGATTTACAATGCTTGACTTAGCGATATCAATTGTGTGATTTTTCTCTAATTTTCAGGTAGTGTGGATGATCTGATGGTGGGTATTACATAAACTGACCTATCATCTACATCTAATCATTATTTTCGATGTATTGCAAAAATGAAGATAAATTAAAGTGGTAAATTATTTGGCAACCAATATTGAGAATGAAAATTAAGTGGTTTTCCATTAAGAAATTTAAATGTAATGAATGTGCCTGGATGTAGATGTTTAATACATGATAAAGAGGGACAGTATATATATCAATTATCTGCGGAGGGAGTTTCTTTAGAGAAAATGGCAACAAAAGTAATAAATTAGCAGATCGCTACTGATCGTGAAATAACCTGAACATATGAATATATATTTCATCCGTGTATCTAAACAGTTTATATGAAGCTTGTGATAGATTTATAATAAGCTATGTACATGTTCTTATCCACCCTCTTTCATTACTAGTTTTATACATCAAACCGTAAATCATTGTGGTTATACAAATCAAATAATTAATAAAATCGAAAACTCCAATACAAAGGCTCAAATGACTGCACTTTAACTAGTGGGAAAAAAGAGGTATGTGGTCACAAGGGACTCTGTCCATCTACTTGACTTATTTTTACGGTCAACTCATTAGATAGATCTTATTATAGATATGCATTGTATATACAGAATTATAGTACATTTATTATACACCGTTGAGTCAGACAAGCGGACTAGACCACTTTCTTTCAACTAATTTTCTCTCCATTTATGACCACACTTGGTACATTTGTAAAACGTAGTCATAGGTTCATCCGCAGATCTAATTTGCAATTGGTAGAAATATGCTTTATCACCACCACATGTATCAACTGGACATTGAGTAGCGGTTTGATCGACATTGTCCCAGAAACCTTCACCACCTAACACATCATCAACTTCCTTTCTAACCAAATCATTTCGTTCAAATATTTGAAACCCATTGATTTTGAATTCATATGGGCAAGTAGGACAATAAAATTTGTTACACCCATCATCCCCCAGAGTAATAAGCAACATATTCGAGCAGTTCGGACAAAACGACAACATCCTCCTCCCTATTTGTAGTGTGTTAAATGGATCTGATCGATAGTTAAGATGAGGTTTGAAATTGAAATGCAGGATTATTTTGGTGGTTGTAAATTTCACTACCACAATAAGAAACCAACAGTTATCAGTTATAGACATGAAATCTAGTGAAGGTAGTGAGTACGTTTCCATCTTACTTACGCCTACAAAATGCTACCCAGCTTCTAAATCATCTTTCACTTCAGATGTGTCACGATCACCATTCAAATCACCTAGTAAATCGCCTAGTAAACGAGGTATACTTCAATTGGAATCTCAGCTACGAAGTATCCAATCTCCCAAAGGTAGATCTGGAACACCTCTGCCTAGGAAAAGATTCATGGTTGATGTGGAAAAATCAGCACGAAAACGAGCTAATAAAACATTAGCTTCGAGAGTGTTGGATGATGATTCCGACGATGATGAACTATCACAACAAGATTTAAGAATTGCAGATGCAATTATTAAAAAATCTAGAGGTGAGACTGACAATCCATATGGCAGTGATGTTGAATTTGAAGAGGATTTGACAGTTGTTCCCAAATTAGAGCTGATTGAAGATGATGAGGAGGAGGATGAAGATGTGGACGAATTAGTCCCCAGAGAAGAGGAAGATGTGGAGGACGACGATGATGATGATGAAGAGGAGGACGATGAGGTCGATTTGGTTGAAGATGGAGATAAACCATTTGAAAAGAAACCCAAGTTAGGAAAACGATCAAATCGACGATTAGCCACCCCACCAAAAGACAAACCAAAAAAGACTTATGGAAGACTAAGCAAAGCCAAGAGAATGTTGAATTCGCTCAATAGTATATTCGGGGAAACTGAATTAAATGATGCACCAAATAGTGCAAAACCAGATTTATCGGAATCGAATTTGAACAAAATGTCTGATTTTGAAAGAAATGTATACAAAAAGACGAATGAATCAATCAGAATTCCAATTGTTTCGGGAATATCTGAAACCGATAAAAAATCAATCAAAGCAGAGTCTTCGAAATTCATTCCATTCCCAATACCAGATGTTGACGAATCAGGTAATATAACCGACCAAAAGTTTTTGAATAAGTATTTCCAAGGTCGAAAACTTGACATGAACCAAACAGGTAGATTGGCAGATTCTCGTGCCGTGTATATGGAGGGAGCTGATGGATATTTCGAGCAGCATAGTATCCGAGCTAAAATAAATCATAATTCTTTAGCAAAAAACGCCCCCTCATTAGAATATGACGATTTCAATCGATATGTCGATGAATCTGAATCAATTTTAGGCCAACAAAAGGAAAAATTATACCAATTGCATAAGTTTTTATATAATCAATGGTGTTTCGAATTGAGTCAAGGGTATAATTTGAATTTTTATGGGATCGGATCCAAACTTAAGTTATTGTTAGACTTTGTCGAGAATTATCTTATTGATTGGTATGAACAAGTGTATGATGAAGAAGTTAATGTCATGGTTATCAATGGATTTAATCCAAATTTGAAATTCAAAAATATATTTATGGATATTGTGGAAACATTTTTACCAAAAGAAAAGAAAAAGGAAGAAAAGATATACATTCCAACATTAGCAAACGAAGCAGGTCCATTCTTAAAAAATTTCATTGAAAATTGGAGATCAAAAAGTAACTTTAAACAATTGATTTTATTAATTCATAATATAGACGGAGACGTGATGCGTGATGATAAGGTACAAAACATCTTAACTATACTCGCCACTATACCCGAGATATGGATCATCAGTTCGGTAGACAATATCCAGGCACCATTGATTTGGGATCTGTATAGAATGAAAAGTTTCAATTTCTTATGGCATGACCTAACTACTTATGCCAACTATCTGACTGAGTTGAAATTCAAGGATGTGTTAGCAATGGGAAGGTCCAAGAAATTTGTCGGTGGCAACGGGGCTAAGTTTGTTTTATCGTCGTTAAATGTGAATGCTAGAAACTTATACAAGATGTTGTTAGATCTTCAATTGGCAAATCTAAAGAAAGCTACTACTACAAAATCCAATATGAAAGGAAACCTAAAGAATGGAATTGATTTCAAAACCTTGTACAACACATGTGTTGATAACTATATCACTTCAGATGAAGTCAATTTCAGAACTGTTTTGAAAGAATTCATCGAACATAAAATGTGTACGTTAGCTAAAGATGAGTCGGGAACTGAAAGAGTATTTATTCCTTTCAATGTTGATGAAATGGAGAAATTGGCTACTGAAGAATTCCAAGATACGTTATGATCTAGTAGTTGTGTTTAGTATATGTATATATATCACGTGTAGTTACGCACGTGTATAATTTCAATACTGCGTCTCGTTAATTGAGCCTCGTAATAAATCAAGACTTGAACTTGCCATTGGAGGTTAACACTGAATTTAAGCCAAGTGTACTTCAAACCAACAATATGGGAAACTTTCCAAAACTTCCCAAGGGAACTAAGCTAGCGGTTGGAAGCCACCAAACCACAATTGTTGAATATCTTTCTGAAGGAGGCTTTGCTCATATCTATAAAGTCAAAATCGATCCACCTGAAGCTGGTTCTGACATTGCATGTTTGAAAAGGGTCATTGTGCCCGACAAAAGTGGATTGAACCAATTAAGAAAGGAGGTCGATGTTATGAAGACTTTGCGTCAGGGGAGAAACATTGTTCGATATTATGATTCCCATGCTGAGCGCTTAGACGGGTCATACCAAGTGTTGGTGCTTATGGAATTATGTACTAATAAATCATTATTAGATTATATGAATGCAAGAATAAAAACAAAGTTGTCTGAAAAGGAGATTTTGAAAATCATGCTAGATATATCTCAAGGTATTTATGAAATGCATAAACTACAATTGATTCATCGAGATATAAAAATTGAAAATGTTTTAATTGATGCAAACAATCAATTCAAATTATGTGATTTTGGATCTACCTCCTCCAGAATCATGCCACCACAAGATCAACGTGAATTCCAATTATTAAGTCATGATATTTTATATCAAACCACGCCTCAGTACAGGTCTCCTGAAATGATCGATTTATATAAAGGAATACCAATTGATGAAAAATCGGATATTTGGGCTTTGGGGTGCTTCTTGTATAAATTATGTTACTATACCACTCCTTTTGAAGCCAACGGTGACGTGGCAATCTTGCATGCATTATTCCAATTCCCGCAACAACCTCAATATTCAGGCGATTTGAAAAATCTCATCATTATAATGTTACAAGAAAATCCATTGTTTAGACCAAATATCGTTCAAATTATTATGTTGATTTGCAAAATTTCAAAAGTTGACTTTAATGAACTTGGTATCGAAGATTTTTATCAAGCTGGTTCTTACAACTTCCAAGCATTACACGATTATCAACGTCACAAGCAACAAGAAATGGTCAAACAACAAATGTATCAACAACAGCAACAGCAATTACTTTCGCAACATCCATCGGCAGTCAATTTGCAGAAAGTGGCTCAAGCTTCAAGATCGCATACTCCTCACTTGAAAGCTGAAAACTCTAACCATGATGAAAATTTGCATGAGCAGTATCCCCCATCAAATGTTAAGATTGTTGTAGATGGTGATAAATATGAGAAATCTTTGAAATCAAGTAAATCAGGTGCATCTATGAAATCGAGTAAATCGGGAGCGTCTATGCAATCGATTGCCAAACAAAATTCATCAAATTATGTTGATATTGACAGTCTCAGTGATCTTGATAATGTTGAACAAAGATATCCCTCTTTGGATGATTTCTTGGAAACCTCTCCATCGAAACCTGTGGGTACTTCTGTAGATGGTTTGAGTAGAAAGGCATCTAGAGATAAGCAAGCAGATGATGCCCGAGAACAGCTCCCATATCCATCACAACAATCAAATGAAGCCAACAGAAACTCAAGCAAAGTCCCGTCATTCTATGAAAAAGAGGCCTGGGAAAAACTGCAAAGCAAGTTGAATGATGAAGCAGTAAAATTAGTTGACGATATATTCTCGAGTGGTAACGGAGAAGTTCATTCAAAGAAGAATAGTTTCAGTAGTACTCACTCAGCGAAATCATCGCATGATCCTAAAACTTCAAAGGATAGTACTTATTTGGAGCAACAACAAGAAAATGAATTGTCAGATACAGATCTGGATAATTTTTCTGAAAATATCGATGCTAAATTCCCAGAAATTTCTGATGAAGTTATAACAAAAATTGTAACTAAGGAAGAAGCAACAGCCGAAAACCTTAATCAGAAATCGAGCCAACCACATTATCCGAGAAAGTCATTTGAATCGACCCTGCCATTACAAAATCCATATTCTACTGAATCACCTGTTTATTCGCCGCCTCTTCATGCTGAAGACATGTCAGTGAAAACATTGCCAGGTTCACATGGTTTCTCTCTTAATACGCCCACAAACAAATCTGGTGATAACTTGAATTCTGTTCCGCATTCATATCCAAAACCTAACTTCGAGCAATTCAATTTGAATTCTGCTAATAGCAGCAATAGTGTCCCGACTACACATAATCCATTCCCCTTACCCACCCTCAATCAAGAATCTAGCAAAGTTCAAGAATCCGATGGCGGCGATGAAAGAAAAAGAGATGCAAACCCTTGGGGTGAATATAGAAACAATAATCAAAGCAACATCGTTCCTCCTCCGCAGGTAGCCCCACAATCATATCAATCTGTTCAACCACCTGCTTCAAAATTGCATGAGAACCTCGAAGAGTTAAATATAAGTCAAAGTAATGTTGTACATACTCCTGTACCTGAAATGGTAGAGCAGCAGTACCCAATGCCTCCAAGAGTGACCGATTCATTAGCCAAGCCTAACCTAGAAACTGCTGTCAATTCAGATACACCTCAATATCCTCCCCAGCGTACTTTCAATGGACATGAGGACATGAATATACCTACATACCAACATGGTTCAGTTGATTTAAATGATGTAAATATGAAGTTACGTCAAAAATCAACCGAAGATGGAACCATCCAAACTCCTACATATGGTATGTTAAGTTTGAAAGATTCTAAAAGGGTCCAAAAACAATCTGGAGAGGAGCTTGTCGACGTGAACTTGATCGATTTGGATTTGAATGGCCCTCATGACAGTTCTGTCGGTACGCCTACAATGAACAAGCCAACCCATTTGGAAGAACCATCTTTACTAGACCTAGATGCTGAGGAAGAAAAGAAACAAGAGAAGATGAAAAAGCGGATTTCGTCGATTCAAGATCAAAAATGGGAAGAGGAAGTCATTGATTTTGCTTCTGATGATGAGAACCCCGTCAATAATTCTAGAATGAATCGTTTGTCTATTAGAAGTTCATTACGGAAACCAAAGAGAAAGTCAGGTGAAATCAAACGTTCGGAAAGTCTGAATTACGATAGTAAACCTGAAATTCTTTACTAGTCATTAATTCAATTCATTTAATTTATATATATATATATATTTGCATATAGATGTTTAATACAATTATTACATTTAGAAGCTTTAAGAATTTCTGACGTCTGCGGAAAAATCGATGCATGGTGAAAATTGCAGCACTTTTTCTATAGTATAAAACTTATTAAGCTAGAAAAGAAGGGAAATGACACAATCTAGTCTAAGACATTGTTTGAGTCAGCTTTTATTATTGGTATCAACCGACCATTTTGAAGCTATTGAAGAGGGAAATGAATTTTCATCGATTACAAATCCAATCAAATTAATACTTAGTGGTGAATCAAACGCTTTGCTAACCAGCGAAGAGTATTCCAGTATCATCCTCACTGAAGCTTCTAGGAATATTTTAAGCAGGTATCCAAGTGAGCCTTTACTGGTGGTATTAAACGATTTTGTTGATGAAGTTGCAAATAATTTCCAACTGTATTTCAATGAAACATTGAGTCACATTCATTTACAACTTGTGGCAATTGCATTATTGCAAACCTTCATCCAAGTTAACTTCACTGGTCCAAATGTAAATACTAATTCACTTGAATATTTCTTCCCCAGTTGTGATGAGAAAATTTTACAAGCCGATGCTATTACAGCTTTGACAATTGAAGGTCAACAGGCATACGACTTAACATCAGATCCATTATTCTTGATTGTTGGTTTAAAATTCTTTGAAAAATTACTGGGAATTACAAACAACCATTCACTTGTATCTTGGAATCCCGAAATCTCATTAGAAACCTTAACTGAAGAAACTAGCAAATTTGTTGAACATGATATCCAACAGAACCCAATCCAGGGTTCATTACAATGGTGGAGAGCTAGAGCTTTACAAGTTCATTCATCTATATTGTCAGAACCATCAAATATCTTGACTTCGGTTTCGGCTATTTTGTTAAATCCAACTGTGCCAAATAGTCTTGCCCCAGCAGCTGATAGTAATTTACAAATCCAAAAGCATATACAATTGATTTACTATTTGGAATGTGCTAGGAGTGGTTTGCAAAGTCAAACTGAACACTTATCTATCCCGTATTTGATCAAGGCTAAGAAATTAGCAGAGTTACAGCTTGTCTTAACCGGTGCTAAAGCTAAAAGAACTAAATTTCAAACTTTTACCACCTCTAATTTAATTATTCTCGCTAAAAGTGGTGAAAAGAATTCAATCTATAATATGGAATCATTCGATGATAAACCAGAGAATTTCGAATTGGATTCTGACATTTTATTGGAAAAACCCCAGTTCGAATCTCTTGAAAATTTAACTTTTGGCGAGGATGAACAAGGTAATGTCAAAAGAATCAAGTTTGATACCACTGTTATCCCAGAAGATGAACCAGAGAAATTATTGCCTATCGCTATTAAAGAGGATTTGATTCCACAAGAATTGCGTCAGTTGGATCCAAATAATCAACCAATGTTGAATGATTTAGATAATATCCAATTGTTGTTAAGATTAACAACTATTAAACAGACTAGTCCTTCGCAAAACCCTATTGTTGATGAAGAATTGATGGCATTAGTGTCAAGAATCATTTATGCATCTTCAGACGAAAATAAAAGAACCAATTGGAGTATTTTCTCTCGTGCTCTTTGGGAAAGATCATTACTTGAGACCAATAAATCAAAAACAATTGAAAGAGGTATATTACAAATGACATCACTCGTTGAAGAAATTGGGATTAAAATTAAACTGAAGGTTATACCCGAAGAAGAGAAGAGTTCACCTGTTAGTTCAAGATTGAGGTTTATTCATCAAATCCCACTCATGCCACAATGGACAATGAATATTAAATTAGCTGAGAAATATATGAGTTTGGGGGTTATTAGATCTGCGATTGAGATTTATGAGCGTTTGCAATTACCTTGTGAAGCGGCTTTATGTTATAATGCTGTTGATGAAGTAAAAACTGCCGAAAAGATCTTAGTTGAACGAATTAAATCCAATCCACAAGATGCCAGAGCCATTTCTATTTTAGGTGATATAACTCAAGATCCTAATTTATGGTTAAAGGCTTGGGAAGTTGGAAGATATGCTCGTGCAAAAGTTTCATTATCCAAATATTATTATGACCCTCCCAAGAATTCTGGATTAACTAGAAATGTTGAATTATCAATTAAACATATGTTTGAAGCTTTGACCATAAGTCCATTGGTATTTGAAAATTGGTATTTCTATGGATGTTGTGGGTTAGAATCTGCTCAATTTGAATTGGCATCAGAAGCATTTACTAGATGTGTTGCATTAGATGATACTAATTCTCATGCGTGGTCAAACCTCGCCACATCGCTTATTAAATTGAATAAATTAAAACCGGCCTTCAGTGCTTTGAAAAAAGGGATTAGAAGCGGTCAAGAAAAGCGTTCTTGGAAGATATTTGAAAATTATTTGATTGTAGCAATGAAATTAAATGAGTGGAATGATGTATTATATGCTACAAGACAAATAATTGATATTAGACAAGACGAAGGCGATGCTGTAATTGATATTGAAGTAATTGAGAAATTGGTTGAAATATTGATTGCTGATGATTATGATGAGAATTCACGAAAATCAAATTATCACACTTCGTGTATAGATTTAGTTTGTAACATTCTTCCAGAAATGATCACTACATCTACACGATTATGGAGAATAGTTGCCAAAGTTGAATTATGGAGGAAAAAGCCATGGACAGCCTTGGAATGTTACGAAAAAGGTTTTAGAATATTATTACAATCATCTGAATTAGGATATAAAGAAAGTGTTTGGGATGATGCGATTGAATCATGTAGTGATTTGGTTGCAGCATATGAATCGTTGGGAGAATTGCCTGGGAAGCATCAAGCTGGCGATGTTGTTTGTAAAGATTGGAAATATAAATCTAAATCTAGTATAAGATCATTAATGTCCAAAGGAAAATCAATGTGGGAAGATACTCCGGGTTGGAATAGATTAGCTGAAATGGAGGAGGATCTAATGGGTTAGGAAGATTGATAAAATATAGGTGAAGTCTTCAGAACCTTTGATCTACATCTTGAATGCATAAATAATATGGTACGATAAAATTTATAGATAATATATAACTTGAGGCAGGTTTAGTCGACTTAATGATACTTTGAGGCTTTAGAGAAGCAAGTGGACGACATGTAGTCAAATCCCAAAAAAAACTGGTTTGTATCAAATTTGTTTCAACCTGTAAAAGGTTGGTAAAAAATCAGCAAAATCTTATACAATGTGCTGAATTTTTACTGGGGGTTCTCTATTATCGATAGATTATAGGCCCTCGCAAAGAATGTAGTTGATTATCGATTATAGCATAAGTAGCGAAATCATATTGTTTATGCAAATATTATTTTTAATTTTTGCAAAAATTATCATATTACCCAAATGAAACAAGGCGAAAGAAATATAAATGATTAGAAATCTCAGTAAAATCAAAAGATTATAATCATTATGTTTGATACTTTAGATCATCTAGACTTGTTGATCCAATTCGAATTTGAATTTTTTGGATTTGCTTGATGAGTTCTCCACTTCGGACATTCAAACTTGTGAAATCGCTACAATTTCAAGGTGGAAACCGAAATTAATTAGAATACAAGATTATCAAACTATAACCATAATAGAGTAGATTGAGATGAGTGGAAGGAAAATAATTTGGTTTTATGTCAGTGAACTAGCTTTTTGTATATTTTGATACATGATAATATTTGTTGTTGGCAATAGAATAATAGTTAGAGATGGCGTGGCAAATTATAGATAATAATCATCTCAAAGATTTAGTTACTATATGGTAATATGTTGTTTGATAATGAATTAATTTATCTGAAAAAGAAAATGTTTCATTTTTTTTATGTAGTCAATACCATTTTGCAACCAAACAGAGAATCGCCTCGTATGTACACAAATAACATAATATAAGATTAAGGATAAACACATATTAATACCTGTAGTGAATACTTCAAGATTAAATCTACGAGACTTGGAAAAGCAAAGAATAACCCAAAAGTTGCTAAATCAATTCAATTACGGAATCGCTCCAAAGTTACAAAAATGACAATAATTTCACATCGTAAATGAAGTCTAAATTGGCAGAAACCCGGTTTATTATATTGCAACAATGAACAACTGAAGTTAACAATAATGTGCGTCAATACAAATACGGAACAACCATTTTTGTTTTTGCAGCCCCCCCTGTAAATCAGGTACGCAATATGCAACTCTGTATGCGCTATTTCATTAATGAATTAACAAACCAGCGGGAATAATAACAACCATCGACCAACACGGTCAGTGCTTTTATCTAACTTTAAACTTTAACAGTAAATAATAGCCTGTCAACCATTACACTTACATCGGAGTTGTGGAGCCAACGACTAAAACTGATCAGAGACCCAACTAATCAGCCACCCGACATAAGGAAAGTAGAACTGGTACCTTTCTCTAGATTTGGATTGAGCTCAATAAGAATAATTTCAAGCACCCTGATGAAATAGGACATTTCAGGCATTAAAGAGTGAAATTTCATCCTCTGACCGCCTAATCTATCTACAGTAATATTGCAATTGGAGATACAGGGCATAGATGATAAATAATTGAGCTAGTTACCATATATGTGAAGCATTGGAATGTAATTGGTTAATTATAGGAAAAAAATACACAGAGTTTGTTACTAAGAAGAACACACACTATCTGAAAAACAAAGCTAGACATTATCATATAATGTAAACCTATAGTATTTTCCTACTCAGATGATAGGCGAAAAGTGTTTGTCAATGTAGTAATCACAAATATCCCACTTTCATGTAGTTTTGATTTGAAGGCGTGTTGTAAAACCACTCATTCTCAATTTACCACATCAAAATTGTGATACTTTGAAGTGGCAGAAATATCTACAAAACCAATGGCAGTGCAAGTAGTCTAGAAAATAGGAATAGATATGTATCAAGAGATCCACCAAACGAAAATTTCAATGATAATCAGAAACTCCCAAGAATCGATCGAGTACTGAACGAGTTAAATCTACTAAAAACTGCTGAAGTATTGCGTACAACGAGAGAATCAATCTTCGGCCAATTTGAGTAGGTGACTACCATGAAATTGTTCTGGCCTGGATACTATACAAATAACATTTATCAGTTATTGGAACGGCTGAATGAAAGAGAACTTTTCCGGTAATTGGTCTATCGGTTTGTCAAGCATGATTGGCTAACTATAGATCTACGGGTCATTTTCCATAACAGCTAATTACCTAGTCGATAAATATCGCTAATAATCATAGCCAATATCAATATCACCTAACTGTCCAGGATACACCATACTTAAATGAAAATACAACACCAATCAGACCAATTCGAATAATCTTACAACTCCGATGCCCCATAATCTAGAATGCGCAATCGAAGAGGCAATCGCGCGTTTAAGCAATTTCCAAATTCTCCGTATTTATCGCCAAACGAATTACCGGGGTTAGATGAAAGGACTGCTAAAGCATAACCACGGAAAACCTTAAATCTTAAACTAATACTAAAGTAATTGCAAACAGAGACGAAGGGGTTAAAAGATATACAAAATCATTCCTAAATATGGAAATTTAAACAAAGATGCAACCAACAATTATGACCTGGAAACCCAAAAAAATATCTTGAACTACATATGAAACCAACCAATGATATACTCGAGTTTAGACATGCACCACATTTGAAAATAATTTCTGATATGAAATCAGTAGCACACCCCCTCTGGCGCCCCCACACACTAACCATCCCCAGAAAATAAAATCGCCGGGGTTCCAATAGTCCGAAGGAACCACTTAAAACGTTGTGTAATCTACGGACAGCTGTTCACCAGCTGAGAGATAATACTTCTGAATTGAATTCGAATACTACCAATTCATCGTGTTATTTTCCCATTATTACCTATGGTGGCTTGTAATTAGACATGGTGTTCGGTCTTACGAATAGGAGACATTGTGGGGCAAGTTAACTGGTCAATATTATTAGGTTTTACATGTAGAAATTGACCCCACAAAATATCCAAGAAAAAAAGCAAATATGTACAGGATTGATTACAAGTAAATATGGAAGATTTGTTGATAGGAGAGATGGAAACTAAGCTTGTGAGGGTTACTTTGATCGACTAGAATCGGTTAACACGGTTGGGATTCATACCATATTAACCAACCTATTTGCCGTATCAATTTAAGTCGAAATCTGGAACTTTTCGTCACTCAGCATTAATTTGTCGTAGATGTACCATTTTCCCTATACAGTCGTGCGGTGATTTCTTTTTGGGGGTATAAAAACTGGCCAATTCCTTTAATAAACCATCAACATGACTCAATTACATCACGATGGGGCTCAAAAGCCTCCACAAGGGTTTTTTGATCGTTGTAAGGAAACACCAAATTTGAAAGATATGGCCGAGTATGAAAAATTGTATAAACAATCTATTGAAGATCCAGCTGAATTTTTTGGTAATGAAGCTAAAGGTTTAGACTGGTCTACCCCTTTTACTCAAACAAGATATCCTTTGTCTCCAGAAAATGATTTCAAAGATGGTGATTTACCAGCTTGGTTCGTTAACGGTGAATTGAATGCTTCTTATAATTGTGTTGATAGATGGGCCCAAAAAGACCCTAATAAGGCCGCCATTATTTACGAAGGCGATGAACCAAACAGTGGTCAAATTATCACTTATGGTGAATTATTGAAACAAGTTTGTAAGTTAGCACACGGTTTAACTAAATTGGGGGTTAAAAAGGGTGATTCAGTGGCAGTTTACTTGCCAATGATTCCAGAAGCTATTGTAACCTTGTTAGCTATTGTTAGAATTGGTGCTGTTCATTCGGTCGTTTTTGCCGGGTTTTCATCTACATCTTTGAAAGATCGTATTTTGGATGGTGATTCAAGAATTGTTATTACCGCTGATGAATCTAAAAGAGGGGGTAAAACTATTGAAACCAAAAAAATTGTTGATGATGCTTTAAAACAATGTCCTGACGTTAGAAATGTCTTAGTGGTCAAGAGAACTGGTAATTCTCATGTTCCATTCAATGATAAAGATATTTGGTGGGATGATTTATTAGGAAGATACGGTAACTACTTCCCACCCGTTCCAGTTAACGCCGAAGATCCAATGTTCTTATTGTATACTTCAGGCTCTACTGGTAAACCAAAAGGTTTACAACATAACACTGCTGGTTACTTATTAGGGGCATTGATTACGACTAAATATACCTTTGACGTCCACGAATCAGATGTCTTTTTCACTGCAGGGGATATCGGTTGGATTACAGGTCATACCTATGTTGTATATGGTCCATTATTGAATGGTGCTACAACTGTTGTTTTTGAAGGTACGCCTGCTTATCCTGATTATTCACGTTATTGGCAAATTGTCGATGAATATAAAGTTAACCAATTTTATGTTGCCCCAACTGCTTTAAGATTGTTGAAACGTGCTGGTACTTCATTTATTGAAAAGTTCGATTTATCATCAATCAGAGTATTAGGTTCAGTCGGTGAACCAATTGCTGCTGAAGTTTGGCAATGGTATAATGATAATATTGGTAGAGGTAAAGCACATATTGTTGATACTTATTGGCAAACGGAATCGGGTTCTCATTTGTTAACCCCATTAGCCGGTATTACTTCAACCAAACCAGGTTCTGCTTCATTGCCAGCATTTGGTATTTTACCAAAGATTTTGGATCCAACTACCGGAGAAGAATTAACTGGTAATGATGTCGAAGGTGTCTTGGCTATCAAGAACAGTTGGCCTTCAATTGCTAGAGGTATCTACAATGATTATTCTCGTTTTATTGAAACATATTTAGGTCCATATCCAAATCATTACTTCTCAGGTGATGGTGCGGCAAGAGATGCTGATGGATTCTTTTGGATTTTGGGTCGTGTTGATGATGTCGTTAATGTATCTGGTCATAGATTATCTACTGCTGAAATTGAAGCTGCTTTGATTGAACATGAATTAGTTGGTGAATCAGCTGTTGTTGGATATGCAGACGACTTAACCGGTCAAGCTGTTGCTGCTTATGTTTCATTAAAGAAAGAAAAAGGTATTCCAGATGATGAATTAGATGCTATCAAGAAAGAATTAGTATTGACTGTTCGTAAGGAAATTGGACCTTTCGCAGCACCAAAATTAATTATTTTAGTTGATGATTTACCAAAAACCAGATCAGGAAAAATCATGAGAAGAATTTTAAGAAAAGTTTTGGCTGGTGAATCTGACTCTTTAGGTGATATTTCTACTTTATCAAATCC
>JAXQKE010000183.1:0-14213 GCA_037042355.1 Candida sp. Y128-05E | reverse complement strand
TTAGATTATTTATTATTACTTTTTTTTATGATTATTTATTGTTTTATTTATTATGATATTTTAAAACGTGTACAAATATTTCCCTTGCGTTGAAAATGTTAGAACAAAATTGACTGAAAACTCCTGAGGTTTGCTATCAAGACTCTTATGCAATAACACCAACTACATATCCTTGCAATCTAATCGACCAATATTGTCGAAGGAATTTGAGTTTTCAGAAATCAATAAACAATAATTCTTCGAACACTGGAGAATATACACACTCAATCACTTGAATACTAGATACATTTCCGCCGAGCACGCCGAAAGGTCTACAGATAAGATTTTTAGTCCCGTATTAATTGTATAAACATCTACAAAAAGCAATGTCCCCCAACCCAATATAAAAAGAAATTAGATAGAAATATAATCAGCAAATAAGAATTTAGCACAAGCACATATAACATAAAAACTAATTGATTGATTTAATTTGTGTGTGTGTGTGTATATATATAATCAAAATCAATTAGTTTAATTGTTAATTCATTTGGCTGCAGTTATTTCGGTAGAAGGAGCTCTAGAGTAACCATCTCTTCTGCTCGAAGAAGATAATCTAGAATGACCAACACCATCTTCAGCGACATTCTTATCCCCAGTGGATTCAGAGTCATTTTCGTCACCTATATTTTGTTGTTTAATTTTTGCAAACAATTCATTCTTTTCAGTTTGGGTTAAATTTTGCTTCTTCTTACCCTTAATATGATACATTGGATTTAATTCTTTCAAAGTTAAATTCTTACAGAATGGTAAATGTCCTCTCTTTTCTTCATACATCATCAAAAATAATACAGCAATGATGAAAATCCAAAATACATTATACGAGATTACTGAACCATAGGTAGCAGAATTTTGCCATCCAAATAAAGCATTGAAGATATCCCAACCATGATCAATGTTTGGATTACAGCAATTTACATGCCATACCGATTTTGAAATATCATAAGAACCTGGCCCAGAGCCAGATTCAGCGGCATCACCACCAGTTCTTTTCGAAAATACGTAAGTCTCGAAATTCCAAATACCTCTTGAGAATAATCCAGCTGCAATTAAATATAAGAAACATGTTGAAATAACCAAAAAGATTTGCAATGAAACAGTAGAACCAAAGAAATATAAACAAGCACCACATGCAATACCAGCAAGTAATCCACAAACCACTGGTAAGGGGAAACTAGAAGCTGGAGAAGCTAAACCAACACCACCGACGAAGACAATGGCTTCTAAACCTTCTCTCAAAACGGTGATGAAGGGTAATAAGAACAAAGCATACTTCTTAGACAAGTGTCCGATCTTAAATCTATCTCTTTTCATTGGTGGATTTTTCAATAAAGCTTGGGCAATTTTCACTCTCCACTTTTCCTTCATTTTGTTAACTCTCAACATGGCAATACCCATACCAGCAATCAACAAAGAGGCTATTATACAAAAGATACCTTCCCATAAATCTTCAGAATTACCCCAAATATCTTTACCTAACCCGTAAAAGGCACCAATGAAAGCGCACCCAAGGATCAAACAGAGCAACAACCCCATTAGCGCACCCCACCATACTTGTTTCACTAATTTTTTGTATACTTGTGGGTCTTGGGCAGTACCACCGAAACCTTGTTTCAAGAACGCCAATAAAACAGCAACAACAATAGTTGCTTCTAATGATTCTCTAAAGACCACGAAAAAGACCTGTACGTTGAAAACGTCAACCATTGTAGCCGATTATGAGATGGTTGCAAAATTACTGAGATGCTAATTTTACCAACTTGGTAAAAAAATTCACTCAATTAATTGATATATATATATATAATAATTCAAATTTGAGTGTCGTAAGGTTCATATCCGAATCTTCTTAAAAAATTGTCACAAGCATGCATTTGCATATCAGATTACTATTATTTTGGCGCCTAAAATTTTAAAAAAATTAAAATTAAACCAATTAACTTGCACGAAAAAAATTTCAAGCCGACTCTAGGGGTAACAATAAAAATATTATCCAATTATTAACCTAGATCCGATCAGATAAAATTTAGAGTTACTCAACGAATTCTTGGCAAGCGATCAATTTGCATGGCTCTTTGCACAACCAAAAGGTTAATTCATATAATCATCAAAAAATATCTATGACCGAGTTATAATTCATTTTACTCTCATCACTGAACTACTCTTCTCATGTCTTGAGATTTGCCAAGATTCCTCGTACATTGTCGGTTTTGAGAGGCTGACAAAATATTTACCATTGTCGCATTCCGCAGTACATTGGAATTATTTTCGTTTAAAGTTGCAGTCCCATTGTTACCCAATCATGGCTTCCCAAACATTAAAATTGACAAAAAGTGTTAAATTCTCGTCAATGGAAGTATATTTTAGCCACCCATAGGGTTAACGGAAGGTATCTCCGTCAAATCTATTCTGTGTAAAACTACGATTCGTTCGACTCATCCTAAAAATTTGCCAAGAATTTTTATAAGTGTCATTGTATGTCGAATTTTATTGTATTTTATTTTAATATCATGCCATCTTGACATGACTCTACCGTATGAATGTTCGGCCACGAGCATCAGTTGTCGTTGATTGGTAGGTATATATTTCTACTTGGTATAATTTATTAGTACTAGTGCTATTTCGTTTCCCGATAGGTGCCGATCGAATTTGATTGGCGCATTCGGTAATTAAATGATCTTGTTGGATGGTGTTTAATCATGTACTGGAGGTAGTAGTCAGTTCATCTTCATTTCTGTTCAATTCATCAATTGATTTAATTTGTTCCTTTACTAATGATTGATAAATTCCACCAATTTTTCCAGCATTCAATTGAATTCGGTGATAAATAAACTTATCGATCATTGATGTTTTAATCAACGAAAACAATTTCAATGTATAGACGCACAAGCTCTTCTCCAAAAGCCATTGGTGATGATCATCAGAAGTGGCGTCATTTGAGCCTTCCAAAATATCTGATCCGGGCACATCTGCGCCATTGTTATTTTCTTCTTCATCTGCATCTTGATAATTCACATTTTCATTATCTAGCCGATCTAATTCAATTTTCAAACTCTTGCCTAATCTTGATTCCTTGATTAAGTAGATATCTAATAATTGTATCTGTAATTCCGATGATAATTTTTCACAAATAATTTTTCCAAAGTCGTCATTTAAATCAAAAAATTGATTAAAATTCTGGAAATTATTTGATTTATTATATTTGATGTAAAAGATTTTAATTGAAGTAATGATATCAATGATTTTTGCAACTAATAATGTTTTGCAATCGTTTAGTTTAGAAATTAATTTAGTTGGGCTGATATTGGAGGGTACTATTGCTGTTGACGAGCCTTGAGTTGAATCAATTTGCTCGTTTATTGTATTCAAGCTAGATAATAATTGGATCAATTGTAAAACAACCTGTTTATCATCATCAAGAATCGATTCAACATCATATAAATCCTGATTACTGTCATCGACTGCAATTAATTTTTCTAATTTCCAAGACGTTGAAATCAATATCAAGTTTAGAACTTGCAGTAAACTTGTATTAAATTGACCAATATTGGACAAGAAATCTCCACACCAATTCCGAATAATTACATCAAAATCCAATGGACTCAAAATCTTTTGGGTAATTAATTCAATTATCGTTGAATTCGAATTTGCATCTTTCATATACTCATTGATGTCAATTTGCTCTCCTAATATGGCCAATTTGATTGACGACTCACCTATTGAATTTAACTTAAGCACAATTGCTTTCTGACCATTTACATCTTCACCCAAATCATCTTCTAAATTCAATCTTTGTATAAATTCATCTGACAAGGCTTGTGTTAAATCTTGAATTTCCATTCTAATATCTGAAGTAATCAAATTTATTGGATTATTGATATTAACATTATAAGAATTTAATAATAAATTCAAATACTTTTCATAATTATTGATTAATTGATCATTACCAGTGACTTGTTGATCGGCTAGAAAATATTTCAACAACTGCTTATTAATTTGATTATAATCAATTATTTGATTTAAATTGTCAAAAGAATTATAAATATTGAGTTGTGGTTCTGTGGGAGTTAACAATAAATGCCAAAATTGTACGAACGAATTGAGCAAGTTATTAGATTTGATCAGTACTGATAGTATTTCTGGTAAATAGTTCACTAATTTAGTTAAGATTGTTGACGATATGGTATCTTTTACTTTTGATGTAGGATTCATATACATCAGTAAAAACGAACCGTAAATGAGATTCAATAAGTATAATTTATCCAATTGATCCAATTCTAATTCTTGTTTTATTTCATCAATTTCAATATTATCATCACTGGAGCTAGAATCAACCGATATAAAACTGATAGAAGAAGGATCGAAAAAAAGGTATCGTATCAAGAACTCCCAATCATTCTCATACGAAGGTAATGGGTAAAGATTCTGAAAGATTATACTTGTAATGTTGATATTTTCGTCTTGTTCACTGGTGTTCTTTTTATATTCATTATCAGATTGTTTCAAAATTTTAACCAATGATTTATATTTGAAACACTTGTTTATGTTTAATTTCGTTTCATCATCATCATTACCAACTTGATCAGAGTTATAACTTTCAAGAAATATACTATATCTTTCCTGTTGGATTTTTGCTTCATTAATGTTCAAAATATTAAGAAACGTAGCTAATTCTGATTTCAATTTATTCAGTTTTCCATCATTTTCTTTTATCAATAAGTAAAAATTATTCAAAATTTCAAGATTGTCCTCTTCATCCAAAAACCCAATTTTCAATAATTCACAACAAATATTTGATAAATTGATTTTGACATTATTATCCAGATCGACCTTAGTCATTTTGATCATTTGCGGTTTGTACCTTTCTGTGAATTGTTTCAAGCCAGTAGTGATCGAATCGACGGTGATTGATTTATACAATCTCAACAATTGTTTTGCAACTTCAATTCGAACATGATTAATTGGATCGGACAATAACCAACCAAAATAACGGAGAAACTTGGCATCCAAGAAATAGTCTGGGTAGATTATCATTGATTGGGATAAGTATTTGATACAATCTTGTCTTATAGCTGGATCCACATCACGGTATCGATGACCGACAACAATGTTGGTAATCTCGTCAAAATACTCTTGTATAGTTGATTTTTGGTTCTGATAACTGTTTATGGTGGAGGTTAAATTATCCAATCGTGCCTTAGACTTTGGAGGAGTATTTTTCAATTGTTTCTCAGCCTTTTGTAAACTGGTCGTGGTGATCTTCATGATATTGGCTAATTTTACTAGCACTGTCAATAAAATCAAGGTACCTACATACCTTAATGGACGAATAGAACAGGAACTTAAGGAGCCTATCCAGGTGATTAATTGCAACATTAAAGGTGCTGAAAAAGATTCGCGATTATCATCACTATCATAATTATACAACAACCCTTTCTCATGACTAATAGTAATCAATTTTTCAAAGAAAGTCAATACATTATTTCTGAATGGAGCTATAGTTTTGAAAGGATACTTGTGAGATTTTTGATTTTCAAAAGCAATAGCTAGTTCTCCTATAGTATCTGAAGCCGATTCCAAGTTTATTAAATCGTGTTTCTCAAACACCTGTAAACTTCCACAACTTTGTAATATAAAATTTACCAACAATGTGATTGATTCATTTGAATCTTGTTGCAAATCCAGTTCGAACGATTCAATCCATTCTAAGGCCACCTCTGAAACATCAATATCTGGTTGAGATAATGACTGAAGTACAAAATTCTCAGGTAAATCCTCTTCCTGAACCTCCACCCTCTTCTTCTTAGAACCATTAGCTGCTTTACCACCTTTTCTAACTCGTTTCTTTACTTGAGGTGAAACTTCTTCATAATCACTCACCTGTTCCTCTTCACTTTCAGAACTCGTGTCATCTTTATACAGAACCTTACTAGATCCTCTAGCCAGTCTTCTTGTCTCCACTGTCATCTGAATCTATGTAAATACTAATAATGTGGTGGTGTTTATAAAGTGCTGCTAAAATGATTATTTACGCGTAGGGCCAAAAAATCCAGAAATCAATCACATGTTCTCAAATCACATGATTTAAATTTTTAAGATTTTGAAAACTTTGAAAAACAGCGACATTGGAAAAAACAACAATTCACCATAGTTAAAACTTTAGAATACTAGGAAAACAAGTGAGCATTATGTCATCAGAAATAGCTAATACAGACCCCACTGTAACAGAGGGTGTTAAAGCAGAGGATGTGGACATGGATGGGGAAGAAAGACTAGACCCAGAACAGTTGCGTCGTGAATTTCAAGCTAAAGCACAATCGTATTTGGTGGAACAAACAAATCACGTTGTGATTCCGTCATTCAGTAAATGGTTTGATTTGGATAAAATTTCCAGTATAGAGGAGAAACTGTTTCCCGATATATTACTAGAAAGTCATCAAACCAATACTGCTTACAAAACTAGAGATTCTTATAAGAACATGCGGGATTTTATGATCAATTGTTATAGATTAAACCCCAGGGAATACTTGACTATCACTGCAGTAAGAAGGAACTTGTGTGGTGACGTTACCACTATTATCCGAATTCATCAATTTTTGGAAAAATGGGGGTTGATAAATTATCAGATTGACCCAAGAACTAAACCTTCTTTGGTAGGCCCACAATACACTGGTCACTTTCAAATCACTCTCGATACCCCTACCGGGTTGGTTCCTTATTTACCTGAAGATGATAAGAAGAAATCCGAGGCCAAAGCCGAGGCCAAAGGCGATAAGAAATCAAAACAAAATGGTGAAATTGCCAAATCTTCTTACAACATGGAGATTAGAAAAAACATTTATTCCACCGATTCAAAACAGTCGTTTATAACTCCAAATATTGTCAACTACACCTGCAACATTTGTGGTAAAGATACTACCGAATCAAGGTACCATAATTTGAAAATTAAATCATATTCTCACAATGCTACTTCCACTATAAACAATGCCAGTGTCCTATGTCAATTGTGTTATGACCAAGGTCTTTTCCCTTCAAACTTCCACAATGTCGACTATATCAAATTATCCAAAAACCATAAACAAGAGTTATGGTCAGAGCAGGAAATCTTGTTGTTATTAGAAGGGATCGAAATGTTTGGCACTTATGAACCAACTAACATCAACGGTAACATCAATGCTAATGCTAACTCTCAATGGGACAAAATCGCCGACCATGTCGCCTCCAAATCTCGCGAACAATGTATTATAAAATTCATCCAATTACCTATCGAAGACAAATACTTATCAAAACTAATAGACTCCAGCAATGGATCAAAGCAAGATGAAAAGTCATCCAATGAGTCTTTAATCTTGGAAATCGTTAAACAATTGTTAACTAAACAAGAAGGTACTGACTTAATCACTAATAATGTCAATTCCGAATTGAAAGTCTCGGCCGAAGAACAAACTAATTTAATAAATCAAATTTCCGAATTGACTTTAACTAAATTAAATTTGAAATTGAAGAAGATTGATAATTTACAAGACAACATTTTGAAAATTGAACATCAGTTGGATTTGGAAAGAAAACAGGTTTTGATTGAAAGATGGATCCAATTTGAAAAAATTCAAAAATTGAAAACTGAAAAACCAGAATTGGCTGAGTTTTTAGATGATTTAATGAAACCAGTTAAAATTAATGAAGTCAACAAATCATTGAACCCACAAAATCAAAATGATTCCCAAGCTCAAATGAATATCGATACTAGTGAAAACAACGGAGTAGTCACCGAGAAATTACCCGTAAGTGTCATCCAGCCAAAGAGTTACCAATATTGGTCAGGTTAATCATTTGTGCATAGAAAATGGTTTTAACCTTTGTGCAATGACGTATTAAAGATTTATATGATTTTTACATCTTATATATATAATGTTATAATGTATTATTATTATTACGTAGAAGCGATGTACTTTTTTTTTGATTGTCATTAACCATCATGATTCGAAATCGGAAAGCTTTGGGTGGGCAATGTGGTGATGGGAGTTTTAAAATCAATAACTTCCTCGTCACCATTACCATCAACATCTGTATTTACAAGTAAGGGTATACTGGTTGTGGATTTTCCAGGGGTGGCAATACCTGGTTTAGGTTGTTTGAATCTATCTTCAATGCTTTGTAGTGTCGATGCAGGGGTACTGGCATTCAAAGCAGGATCTGCACTTTTATATTTAAATAATGGAGGAGAACTGGATCTATGATTCCCAAGGTTTTGTGCATCGAATCCCCCAAATACTGTAGTACGAGAAACTCCACAAAGTTTACTATTAGTTGGTGTCGATTGCATCATAGGACTCAGTGGATTCAGTGAGTAGTTCTCTTGATTCTGATCAGCATTTGAGTTTCCTCGAAGTCGATTATGCAACTTCTTCAAAGGAAACGACTCTGATGTTGGGCTCAAACCTCTACCAGAGAACTTTCTATTCATGGCGGGTATTCCTAAACCTTCAACTGATTCAAAGTTTCCATTTGCACTAACCGTTGGCAGTAATTCAGCGTGGCTTCCCTTTGGGTTCCCTCGTTTGTACATTCGAAGAAATTTACGTCTGTAGAAATACGCAGAATCTTCCCGGAAAACTCGAATATTACCACATTGATCCGCAGTAACAATAATTTGGCCATCCAAGCTATTAGTTGGCTCATTTTTCCCAAAAGAACATGTGCCTCGTTTAACTAAGTCAAAAATAATATCATCAGAAATCCCCAACAAGGACATAGTATTCTCAGGTGCAAATATAGCTACGTTAACTCGAGAATGATTGGCATGAAACGATGTATAACTACTATTATCATTCAATTTGTAACTCAGATGACTTGAATCATCAGTATCTAGCATTTTCTTCATCAATTTATTATCATTAGGAAATAATTTCCCGAGTTTCTTATGCTTTTGAGCCTCAGATAAATGATGTCTCCCATCTAAGACAAGACCTTTAACAGATTGGCGTAGTTTATTATTGACGATCGAATTATTATTCTCCCAGATATAACATCGATGGTCTTCAGATCCAGCTACAATATATCGATGATCCATATCGGTTGATGCTATAATTGAGGATGAATTATTCGTCAATCCTTTGAATCTAGTTATTACCTTCTTCTGGGCTGCACTTCCTAGTCGAATCTTTGAATCATTTGTGGTAACAAGAAAGCACCAATCACCTATAGGCGAATCCAGCTCTCGGTTATGGCTGGGGTCCTCGAAGCATCGAATTCCAGTAATTTTGTTATCATTTTTATTATGGAAAATCTTGTTACTCAAACTAGTATTTTTCACTTGAAATTTATTAACGACATGTAAACCCTTAGTTTCCAAAAGGAAAATGGAACCGTTAAATCCTCCAACTATGATACCTTTCCCGTCGGGAGTAAATGTTATAGCCGTAATTAGTACTTCATCACCCAAATCCTTCTCATAGGCAATATTATTTTCCAATACCGACCATAATAATACCCGATTATCCAACGAACCACTAACAAAAAACCTATCATCTGTTGGGTGGAATTTTACACCAGTTACGAAATCTTGTAGTTGAAAAGTGTGCAAGCATTCATCACGATCAACATGCCATAACTTAGCCGTTTTATCCATTGAACCCGTGATTAAGAAGTTATTCTTGGACCAATCTAGGGAAATGACATTTCCGGTATGACCCTTGAATATTCTGGCTGGAGATTTATGAAACACTGGAGCCGAATTGTAATTTTGCTTTCGAGATTTTCTACCTCTTTTCTGAGGAGTATGTTCCGAAGTAGTTTGACTAGTACTTTGTAATCGAGCTAAAGGAGAAGAAATAACTTTCCAGACTTTGATTATACCGTCTCTACCGGCACTAGCCATATACGAACCATCTTTATTGAACTCCATGACCAAAATCTCTCCTGGATTTGAAGATTCCATTTTTTTTGGAGGAAAGTTGCAAGGATGGCTAGGATCATCCAGAAAGATCGATTGAACATCTGACAACTTGTCATCGAAATCATCTTCCAAGATATTTTTCTGTGACGAAGTATCATGACTTAGTTCTTGGGCTAAGAACAAGTGATTTAATCGGGGTGACGCTTTATTCTTTCTTGATGTTTTAATATAATTGGGGAATATCAACGATTCGTAAGTTAAGTCAAATGGGTTGAAATCAGATTCGTCGAAATTATATTCAATATTAGATATGGTGGGGAATTGGACTTTCTCGTTGAATTGCAAGTTATCGCAATTAGCAAAATCTTCGGAATTTGTCAAAGAAGATAATGAGACTTCATCTACAAAGTCTTCGCCAGTGATATCTTCCTCATAAAGCGACGAATCTTCATCAAAATACGTTTTTTGTGAGGTTTTAGTACTGGAACTTCGACTGAGATTATGACTGAGATTATGATTAGGCGATTTTCCATTGCTACCATTCTCAGAATCAACCTTTGTCAGTTGCGATGACTTATTTGAATTGAATGACTTATTTGAATCTAATGATTTATTTGAATCGATTGATTTCGTAGAATCAGTTGATGATCGTTTCAATATCTTCTTCAAGAAGCCTGATTTAGCCTTGGGTGAACCGGATGTGGTGGGCATACTGGATACTGTAACTACCTTCTATATTACCAACTCTCCCAATCTTATTCGTAAAATATTATTCAATTGGCAGACCAATTAGCTACTAAGTCAAGCGTTTTTTTTTCTTATAATATCGTAAGTAAGACCAATTGTTAAGAATGTACAATACTTAGTCCTAGGTTTAAATAAAGGTAAGCCAACAATGAATAATTGCTGTATAAGTATTAAATATAACAATTAATCTACCTGCGAAACTTGAAACTATTTCAGTTTTAGCAACCAAAATTTCACCACCCCCGAAATCATTGCTAGTGATTATTAATCACACTACAACTACACTGCATCTACAATACAACTACACTACGATATTTTACTCTACAAAGAAACTACTAGTTCTCTTTTACAAGTTTTCAAACAAATTGTCAACTTGATTTGTAGGTAGCAGATTTATACTCAGTAGATGTGCTTATATTTAGTGCGACGGAGATGGACTTCTAAAAACAAACGGCATCCTCTTATATCCGCTTCCATTGGAATTGCCACCGGAAGAATATACTCACGGAGTTTATCGGTTGATAAATTTCCCGATAGCGCTATAAAATATATGCATTGAATTGCGTTGCGAGGTTTCTGGTTGGTGTAGAGGTGGATCATTAACGGATAGGCTGGAAGTGGAATATGTTGGCGACAATTCAATACATTTTTAGAGCTAATCACCATGTAGTAAGCGTATAATGATAGACCTAAGCATCAGATTAATTTGAAACACTTCACTTGGTCAAAGATTAGTAAGACTGAAATAGAAGTCGTATTAAAACCAGGTTTATCTAGGTCTATTTCAAAAGGATTTATTTTTAAGTCTCACAAGATATGAGCGTTATGCACAATGAGTTTAAATTAGATCTTTCTCTACTAGGAACTTTATTAACTAAATTACAATGATTTTATATTAATATACAATAGATGGAAGGAATGCAATTAGATGTTAGGAAGGATTCGAAGAATCCTTAATTAGAAACTGGCTTCTTCTTTTTAGACCATTCTAAGTGTAAAATCAAAGAATGGTACCCTTTACCATTCAAGTTATCTAATGCCCTTTGAGCAATTTCTTCAGTAGCAAATGAAACATAAGCAAACCCTTTAGATTCACCGGTTTCACGATTCTTGACAACAGTGACTCTTTGCAATGGACCGTATCTTCCAAACAATTCATTTCTCAACATATCTTCATCGACAAAAGTATTCAATTGTGACACTTTCAAGGTAGTAGAGTCATCACGGGTATCTTTAGAAATAGTACCATCGGCGTTGGCACGTAAATGTCTTGGAACATATTTACCTGGGCCATTTTGAGCCAATTCGGCTTCTTGAGCAGCTTCGGCAGTAGCACTGGCGGCAGCTCCAAGAGTATCTTTGAATGGACATTTGGTAGTATAATGTTCACCTCCACAAGTTCTACATTTAATAGTTTGAATGGCGATTTCAGAGGCTCTGTTAGCATTCTTGGCTTCTTCCTCATCTTTTTCAACTTGTTTCCATGAAAGCCCTAATTTTAATTCGACTTTTTCACCTAATTGGGTGGTTGAAGTGTCTGGCCCAGGAGCACTATTTTTTTCTTTACCATATTTAGCCCAGGTTTTACGTTTAGCTATTAATGGATGTACTTTTTCTTGTACCTTGACTTCTTTAATCTTTTGTGTAACTTTGACTTTTTTACCTTCTTGATTTAATCTATAGGTGATAACCGTCTTGGTTCCATCAGCGTTATTCGTGATATCTGGTGCTGAGAACTCGTCTCCAGCGTCGGCCCATGACCCTATAACAGTTGTAGACATTTTTGTATAACGTATATCAACTAGACTTCACTCTATTATAGATCTACTGAAAAATTTTTTGTATAGCGGATTGGTAAAAACACGAAAATTTTATTTAGTCTATTGTAAATTTTAAACATCATTATTCATGCGATCTATAAGGGAATTATATAATAAACAGTAAGGGGAATGGAATTAGATTCATTTTCTGGTATTAGTACTCTTTTGATTGAAAAATGTAGGAGAAATTTGGATTTTTCTTTTAATTCGTGAACAGAAGAGCTGTCTAACTCATAAGCTTGAATTGTAATGTTCTAAAATTCATAATGAACCGATAACTTTATATCATTTCCTTGAAACAATCATTTCTGCCAATTGTTGATTTCTGTAAACTTGTTCGTGTTCACCAAATTTGTCCACAATCAATTCATACTTCATGCCTTTTTCTTCGAATAATTCCACCAATAGATTGGTTTGCTTGAGTGATATAAGTTCATCCTCTACCGACTGGACTATTACTATTCCGGTTGTTTCTTTTATATTTAGATCGCCGAAATCTAAATTTCTATTAGATAATTGTGTAGCATGTCTATAATGATTTTCACTAACAAAAGCTTCGTTTATGAAACTCGAATATTCGGCATACTCTTTCTGAAGCTCAACTATATCGTAAATGCCATCAATCAAATAAACCCGGCGAATTCGTAATTTATTTGCATCATCAACAACTTGCTCCCAATTTGTGACCACTTCAAAAGGAGATTGTACTGCTTCGCAATCAGCAATACCTTGCGTGATTATCTTTCTCGCATCGAATAACTGCAAGATCAATGTTGCCCCAACCGAATGTCCTACCAAAGTAATTTTCTTCGTGAATCGATCACCAATATAATTTAATGCTGACATTATATCTAGCAAGTGCGTGGGATGCCTGAATTCGGGCGATAATCTATAGTTGATTCCGATAGCATTGACCTTGTCTTGATCCTTGAAATAATCTATCATTGTCTCGAAATCATTATAGGTATTGTTTGGATCTCTCCAACCACCTCCATGGATAAACACATATGCTTTTTGATTATTTGGGTCAAAGTTGAATACTTTTATTGTCTGTAGCTCATGTTTACCATATTGCAAAACGTTCTCCATATTGCAATATGAATGATTTGCAATCAATAGCTAGGAATAGCAATAGAATATATCACAAAACTACATTTTTTATGTACAGGTATTCAAGAATGAGTTGGTTTGTATTTAGACCTATGTAGAAAAATACAAGATTCTAACAAATCCATAGTAGAAACATTGACATGCTGTGTAAAAACACAATCAATCAAATCAATCTGTGATTGAAAAAGAAAGCCAAAAAAAAAAAAAAAAAAAATCAATATCTATCATGATTCGTTTCAATCAACGGTATATCAATAAAATGCAATAATGCCACAATGAAATCAATCTGGAATTAAAAAAGAAAGTCAAGAAAAAAAACAGATCAAAAGTCTATCATGGTTGATATTTCATCAGTATCACAAAAATGCATGATTGTTTAGTCAACAAAATGCCTATCAGTTCTATACTCTCTATGCTTATGGTAACGGAAAGCCCACTCTATCAGTTCAGTAATATTTTATTCTATTTGGAGGATGCAAACCACATTACATCTTTCTCTGTCTAAATGATGGTATGTTTGAAGTTTTCTCAAAATCCACTATTGCCAACGTTACACTTACAATTTTATGTATTATATTTAAACACTCATAATCCACTAACATTCAAAA
>JAXQKE010000182.1:0-36716 GCA_037042355.1 Candida sp. Y128-05E | reverse complement strand
CGTGTAAAGATCCGTGCCTCAAGCGTGTAAAGATCCGTGCCTCAAGCGTGTAAAGATCCGTGCCTCAAGCGTGTAAAGATCCGTGCCTCAAGCGTGCAGTCTAATTCATCTCCATCAAACAAATCTTTCAAATCACAAACCCTTGAATATATTTCATCATGCTTCTCCGATTTACCGATTACTTTTACATTACCTCATTGTCACATTGCAACTCTTTCCAAGACCAGCTCCAACCTCAAGCTTGATGATTTGGCTCTAGGTCAATCGGATGTATGATTACACCACCCATATGCATAATTGTTTCGGTTAAAACATTTTTTGCTGAAACCTGCTTAGGTAATACCAATGGTGCGCTAACCAATGTCAAGAGCAGAGTTAACATTCGGCAATAGCGGACAATAACCTTTCCATGAATGTTCACAGAGGAAAATAGAAACTTTTTCAAACATAACCTCATATTACTATTCAATAACATATGTATTCTCTTCAACAGCAAGTTGTTAATTCGATAATAAATTATATATGGCTATTTAGGCCCCTGTAGAGTAATGATATTTATAGAAGTACACATATTAAGACACTACAATGGGGTCTTACATTATATATGTTAGTTTACTCTTGTTAGATTACCTTAATCTGTCAATTTGATATTCAATTGTTTTTTGATTGTTGACCCCTTTTTTTGTCGCAAAAGCTGTCTAACTACCAAATTAGGTTATCTCCGGATTTGATATTTGTAAAATCGTAGATCATACAAACCATATGTTCGAGGTATAATTTCTATCGCTTTTAACTGCTGGTATGTATTTAATCAGTGTCTGTCCTCTTTTTATCCTTTTTTTACTTTTTGTATTTTGAAAGATTTTCATTTTATTGTTAATCTTCACATTAATTGAGAATATTCAAAATATAAATTAAATTGGTGATCGCGATCTTGATCGATTAGGTTTCAAATATGTCGCTGAAAACAATGTTTGGTCCCTGGTTATACTTGTGTATGCCTCAATGATGATGTATACACTAACCGATAAAATGAATTACAGTGAATTAAACATTTAGGATCAAACATAAAATATTAAAAGGTACACAAATGTGTGTCTGTTAAACAAAATAAAACAATAAACTATATAATTCAAGCCACAACCAATTATGGGTAACTACCAATCCTTGGACCGAAATAACCATCTGGAGCACTTTCTGTAGCATTCAAACCACCAGTAATTACACCTTCATAACCCAAATAACTAACATTATTTCCCCACCAGTCAATGTATTTAGATTCGTATTCAACTGCAAAGAATATAATAATAGCACTGAAAGCAACTCCAGCAGTCAATCCTGAGCCTAAAATATAATTGTATTTTGCCCACCAAGTAAGATAATACTTTTTAATGTAGTACATAAATGCCCAAGACGCATATAATCCCCCAGTGAAGTAACTCAAGTTATATGGAGCGTATTGAAGAAATCCTCCAATAATAACAGATGGTTGGAAATATTTGGTCCAGCTTCTTGGTCCATACCATTTGAACGCAATACACGGAAAAACAAGTAGGAATCCTATCAAGAAGGTATATTGCATGACCGGGTATAAGCCAGCAAAAACCTTCTTTGGACCAATCACGCCCCACGCAATGGATGCATTATAGAATGTGGTGGTACTTGGACATGTAAACTTTTGCTTATTATCAGGTTGACAATAATCGGCGATTCCACCATTCATTTGAAAGTTCAAAATACCTAATTGAACAAAAGATGCAATAAAAACTGATAACATTTGACATCTGAACAAAGCTCTAGGCGCCACTTTCAAATAATGTGCTTGCTTTTGATTTGTAATATAGTTCTCAGTTTGTAAACCGGTATTAACTCCCAAAGCTTTAACAAACATTAACGCTAAACCGTTACCTGGAAGTGCATAACCAATAATTAATTCAACCAATACATTCATTGAGAATGAAAACCCTGTTCTCGAGTAAACTGCAGTAATTGGAACCAAGAACACAAAATTAATTGCAATCGCAAAGAAAATTGTCCAAACTGGAGTATTTGCTGGATATAACTTCACACACAATATAGCTAGAACAATCGATATTACTAAAACAATTAAAAACATCCATTCTGGAACTTCCTTGTATTTTTTCATATGTCTAGAATATGGATCATCAAACCCCTCATATGTTGATTGATTCCAATGTTTCAACATTGAACACAACTGGACCATTGCTTTCGAGATTGGCTTCCAATAAAGAAACAATTCGTAAAAGAATAAGAATGGATAGAGTGCAAAGAATGACCCATACACCACCAAGTTACCAGCTGTGTAAAATGGAGGACCATAAGCTTGATACAGTTCATTATCGAACAAACTGTTAGAATCGACAACTGCTTGAACTTCATAAACTTCACCCGTATTGGTAAATAACGAGTTTGAATTGATGGGAATGTACTTTGTCCATTTGGAGTTGGAATACCAGATACCAACTATTGTAAAGAACGCAATTATCATACCAATGTAAATATTTGCTTGGAGGAAAAATGGATACGTCAAGGCTCCATTATAATTAATAATATTCCAATCAAATGTTGGTACTGGGTTCAAACCAAGTCCTGAAACAAAACCAGTAATATTAACAAGGTCCAAATTATCCGGTTTAATCCATGTCATCCAATTGAAAACCGATAAAGCTCCGAATATGTAGTCAGGGAACCAGAAATAACAAAACGATGCAGCAAACGTAATAAAGAAGAACGAGTATCTGGAGATCTTCCATCCATTGATATTTTCTTTCTTTTCTGGTTGTAACAATGCTTTATTGACAGCAAGGGTTGGCAAAATGGATGGCCAAACTGATTGAACGGGATATATAGCAAACTTTCTAATTATACCAGCAAGCCCAAATCCAACAAAGTTAGTCGACAAAATTAACAAAGTTTGATATCCAAAGTCAGCCCATTGATTGTTGTAAAATTGTGGAAGTTTTTGGGAATGGATATTGTAAGAAACGTAAGAAGTACCACCACCCGATACAGAGTAAAATAAAGTAGCTAACATTTGTTCTTTATGGTTCCATGAACCTGGATTCAAGTCAATTGTCCATTTCCAAATCTTAAATTTCCATTTGGGCAAGATCCAATGTAACAAAACACCACATGGTAAAAGGAAAATTTGAACAACAGAAGACGATAAAGCAATCGAAGGTTGTCTTTCTGAAAAGAATTGATCAATAACAGCACCAATTGCACACCAAATAGTACCCAATATATACACCCTGATTGTTTCGCATGGTATAGTTGGATCATCAAATGGTTGTGTAACAGCTCTAACTTCAGGGTATGGTGAGTAGAATGCTATTAACGCAGCTTCTAAACGGACTTGTAAGCTCCAATCAACAATGTTGTGCCAATCACCAGCATATGATCCAGCTTCAATATCAGTGGACTCCGATTCAGAATTCACCTGGGCGTTTTTTACTTCAACACTATTCTTCTCCCTGTCCGCTAAAACTTCCCCACTTTCTGATCTTGTCCCATATAAGTCAACTAAGTTTTTCCATAAATCATAATCTGCAGTTGGAATGTTGACATCAGCATCATGGTCGATAAGTGCCTGTTTCAAAATAGAGACAGCTTCGTCAACATGGAGACCTTCGACTTGCTCAATCATGTATGTGGCAGTAGGTGGTATATCCTCCCAAGATACCAAATCCTCAAAATTCAACCTCTTCAAGATAAAAGACTTTTGGTCTTTGGTTAACGACGTACCAATTTGATTTATGGACAATTGATTTGATACAATGGCATTAAGATTAACATTCTCATCCAATCTATCTGTGGCACTCTTGATGGTTTCAAGGACAGCTTCTTTTTCCGCCATGTTTATTGAATATCAAGACAAAAACTCTTGAGCAAGGTAACTTCTCGTGGTTTTATAATAGATTCCCGGCTTACTTTCGATCTGCCACTGATTGGTCATACGTTAGCAGTTTTAGGTTAATTTTCATTTCCTCCGTTGCATTATCTAACCGAGATAACCAAATAATGACAGGCTCCATTCGATCAACAGGCTTCCACCGAGATCATCGTATAATTGTGCAGCCAGCATACAAGCCACATAATAGATTGGGAAACAATACGTTTCAGAAATTAAATAATAGCTACCTCATTTCGATTGGAATGGCAAGTTAAGTTGATGCCGCTTCCATCGATGGACTAACATTCTAGTATTCAATTACAATGACCATCGTTCTCGGTAACTGAAACATTTTTATGCAAGTTTTAAGTCACCACATGATCATTGTATCGCGAACAGATAACTTGCAGATCTTCATGTTGCATTTTCGTCGATCTTAAGATAAGTTGAATTCAAGATAAGAACCCTTGGTGAGGACGTCATAGGAGGATAGAATAGTTATCTAATCAACATATCTAAATCAAAGTCAACTTAATACCTTAAAAATTAGCTGTGACGTACTATGGAATTATATTAACCAAATCTGAAGTCAGCTAATGTTGTATGCTCGACAGATGTGGCATACGTTCCCCACAAGAATATCGAAGAATCATGATACTGGCTATCAAATTACTTCCATGATTTTGATTGGATGTAGATCTACACTATCGTGATTCGCCAATAATATCCGAAAATTTACAATAATGGTGATAACTTCTCAGAAGTTGACAGCGATAAACCTAGTGATCCACAGCCAAATAAACTATTGAAGCGCCAGTCCATGAAACGGATTAGCCGAGGGAAAAAAATAGCTACTATCTATAGCTGAAGATAGTGATTAATACCGACTATTCCCTCCTTAAGCCTAATTTTTCCACAATAATGGAACCTTTATTTCTAGCCGTGCCGATATATGAGGAAAGTTTATTAACAGTACAAATTCAGTATTATTCGGGTAAATCTCCATAAGAGCCATTTGATATGTGTTTCATGTGGTTTCATGAGGGTAAATTGTTTTTTCCCGAATGATCAACTACTTTCAAGAAGCAAAATATCATGTCTACCCAAATCAATGTAATTTTCTTTTGATAATCCAATAAACTTGAAACCTTTTTAAAATTGTGGAATATAAATGAAACTTTCTCAAAATTGTGGAGTAAAGATTGAACGAGTTGAAACTTTATTCTGAAAAAGGATCACATAACTGTAATTAAACCTTAATCATAATTACGTATGCTCTACCAAACAATCAAATCAGTTCTGTCCAAGTACTTCGAATATTACACCCATGTGTTTCCACTCTGAGATAAGAGAACAGCCATTGGGAACAACATAAACACAAAACCACATTGCTTCAAACCCAACAAGGGCTACAGTTTGGAAACCGAGGATTACATTCAACATTCTCTCTAATAAATGGTTTCTAAGAGTTAAGTCTTCAATCTTTGGAATAGAATACGTGTTGAAGGTTTTGTCATACTTTCAGTTAGCTGTCCTGAATATCTTTCAATTCTAATTTGCAACAAGTACTTGAACCAAACGATATCTGACAATGATATGTTTTGTGCTTCCATGTACTGGATGACATTATGTACTAAATGACATGATGTACTGGATAAATAGAGAGTCCTGACAGCATAATTATCCTCCCAAATAATTGTTAAGTTAGTAGCGAATTCACGGCTACTGGATACTTGTTCCAACCATCTCGGTCACTTGCCAGTATCGGCTCATCCCAAATATTCAGCTTCAGTACTGATCTTCAACGTAATAGCCTAATAACATGAAAAATATTCACCACACTCCTAAACTAACATAGCAACAAAAACCTCGGAGATAACCAACCAATTTATTTGATAAGATAAAAATTAGACTTTCAGGTAACTGCTTGTAATCAATAAAATACGTTGAAATATTTCTTGGCAAACAGTAGAAGGTTCATTCCAGATAACAAGCTCATTCCAGATAACAAAGTTAATTTCAATCAATACTTACCCAGTCTAGTGTAATCCCACTAAAACAATTGGTACATCCGATTTTCATTCTAATCAATACTGAAACAACCAATCTAGTATCATCTCAACTCCAATATGTATTGGTATCACATATTCTAATAGACAATCTCTTGAAGCAACGCGTTAAATTATCTGATAATCCCCAACTATATCAGAGCCAACTGTGTAGTTGATAATTCAACTAATAACCAATATTTTCCTTCATGGTAAATATATCAACTCTAGTACGAACCTTACATCCGTCTCTATCTTCAATAGTAGTGGTCCCCGGTGTCAAAAGAAACTAAGATCGAACAATAGGAACGGCTCATTTCCAGATTCGATGTCTAGTTAATCGATTGTGTAGAAAATTCAAACGAAAGGCACCACCCAATCAGCCCCTATTAATCATCTCAAGTCAGCTTGAGGAAATATGCACTAATGATTCTTCATTGTAGTATCCGTTCGTCCAAGACCCAACTGTGATCGATTCTGATTTCGCTTAGCGTTGGCCACAACCAGAGTTTCATTGTTCAATGCAAGGCAAACAATCGATTAGATCCAACACAAGTAAAATTCGTTGTTCAGCTAATCGAGCGCATCTAGTATTACTATTATTTCTAGTATTATTACTATTATCACCAATACTAATAGATCTACTCGTATTAGCTTCTACCTCCACTTCTTCTTCCTAGGTCAGAGCTAGTGACTCGTCTCCCTAACTCTAGGGGGCGTCTCGTTTGATTTTCCTGTAAAGGCGCCTAATTTTAATGGACCTGCACACAGCCACTCCGAAATTAGATTTAGGCCAAATTCCAACTACCACCACTTTTGAAGGCAATTACAACCACACGGTCAATGGTAGGATAAATATGTCCAGAAACCAGGTGGAAAACAATACAGGAGTCTCATTCACTGGAGTGGACTCCCAAAAGGTTTTTGGAATGGAGAATTTTGGTAACACTTGCTATTGCAATTCCATATTACAGTGTTTGTTCTACAGTGATTCCTTCAGAAATCAGTTATTGGATTATAATAAAGTACAACATGAACCTAAATTAGAAGTGAATGGTAGTAAACATCATAATTTCACCACCAAGTACGAATTACTAGTGGAAAAGAAGAAGAAGGAACAACTAAAGGAGAAACCTCTACCTGCAACCAATGGAGAGAAAACCAGAAAAGGGTCTATCTTTGGACTAAAAGTTAAAGCTGCTACCACCCCCAATGTTCAGCCAGAAGATAAGAAAATGAGCAATTACGTCACTACCGCCGATAAATGTCAAGCTCTAACCTTGGACCAACAGATCAAAATATCCAAGAACCCCGACTTTCAGAAGTTGCCGATTTTAATAACTCGTCCTAGTAAAAAAACCCAGGCAAATAGTCAAGATAGGTCGAGCTACAGTCAAAGTTCGTCAATGTTGTTGAATGATTCGCCCGAGAAAGAAGAAACGGGAGACGTCCTGTCAACCTCGAGTGCCATCATTGTCGGAATACCTAACCCTGAACCTTTTTTAAATCAACCTATAAACCCATTCAGTTTGAACCCGACATCTGACCAACGTAAACGCTCGGCGTTGATCAATGGACCTATAATAAATCTAGATGCGGCATTGGCTTCATCTACAGAAGAATCGGTGTTGCTCTACGCGCTAAAAGATATGTTTGAAAGTATGATGGAGAATAAATCGACTATTGGAGTGGTGTCGCCCTCATATTTCGTTAACAAACTAAAGGAAAAGAATTTCTTGTTCCGTCAAAACAATATGCATCACGATGCTCACGAGTTCTTCAACTACTTGCTCAATGAAATCATCGAGGTGATTAATAAGGATGTTGGGGTAGAGAATAATTGGTGCAATGATATCTTCCAAGGAATGATCACCAACGAAACCAAATGTTTGAACTGTGAAACTGTGACGTCAAAACATGAGAATTTCCTCGATTTGTCTGTTGATGTGCCTCCAGGAGACTGTGCTTATTCATTAACCCATTCATTGAGTAATTTCTCCAAATCTGAAGTCCTAACCAACCAGAATAAATTCCATTGTAATAATTGTTCGTCCCTACAAGAAGCAGTCAAGACGATCAAGATTAAAAAACTACCCGAAGTGCTAGTGATCAATTTCAAGCGGTTCAAATACGATGAAAAGGTCGACAAGTTGGTCAAACTATTCGAATCAATCAGTTACCCTTTCAAATTGCGATTATTCAATACTACCGCAAACGAAGACGATTTCAGTCTATATGAATTGTACGGATTGGTGATCCATATTGGTGGTGGACCCACCCATGGGCATTATGTTTCCCTTTGTAAAGTCAAACCGGGATTATGGTTATTGTTTGATGACGAGACTGTCGAATTGGTCGAAGATAGTTATGTCATGAGATTTTTTGGCAATGGCCCTGGTTTGGCCCTGGCCTACATTTTGTTTTACAATAAAATCAAAAAAAGTGACGATGACATGGACTACAACTTCAACAAAGATGATTTGTATAATGGTAATGATTATGATTTCCTTGCCAAACAGGAGACCGAACCCAGTTCGGTAAAGAAACCGTTTAAAGAGGATGAAGAGTTACACCTGGAAGCAGAAACGTTATCGATCCAATCGAATGAACCTACCAAAAAGGGGTTATTCAAAAGTTTTAAATTCGATGGTAGTAATGGTAATGGTAATAGTAATAGCAGTAGTACCAGCAATGGCACTGCGCCTAGTCACACCAGCTCTGCCTCTTTACCCCAACCTGAACCCAAAGAAAAAGAAAAGAAGACGTGGGTAGGTGGTTTGATTAGACGTGAGAGTGTGCATCCCCAACCAGAAAGAAAAGCAAGTACATCAAGTTTGGGGTCCCAGGAAAGAAGAAAGAGTATATTTGGATTCAAAAGAAAGGAAAAGAAGGACAGTACTTGATACTTTATTTTTTTGCCGTTCCTTATCTTGTTCTGAGTTATCTCCTGCGGTGCTTTCCTTTTTTGGGTTACTCCGAGAATTTCTTTCTTCACGTGATTTTATGCCATCTTTAATGCACAGTTTTTATAAAGCCGACCCAATTTCATTACTAATGACAATAAAATTTATCAAACAGATCTTTTTCATACTATGACAGTCGATATGAACACAGTGTCACCCACTTTGAAAACTACAGCAACTTCCAAACTTGTTACATTGGCCGCAGGTTGTTTCTGGGGAGTGGAACGAGTATTTGCCAAACAGTTCCAAGAAAAAGGATTGGTTGATGTCAAGGTAGGATACGCAAATGGGTACGAAAGTTTCCCCAAAGTTGACTACAAACTTGTGTGTTCCGGGAAAGCCAAGTTTGTCGAATCGATTCAGATTTCTTACGAACCAAGCCAGTTGAGCTTGGAAGATATACTAGGAATATTCTTTAGAATGCACGATGCTACTACTGTCGATAGACAAGGGGCTGATGCAGGAGTGCAATATAGATCTGCTATTTATACCCATGATGATGAAGAGGTGGAAGTTGCTCAAAAAATTAAACATGAAAACCAAAAAGTGTGGTACCCAAACCATCAAATCGCCACAATTATAGAACCAATTAAATTATGGTATGATGCTGAAGATTACCATCAGCAATATTTAGATAAAAATCCTGATGGGTACCATTGTTCTACCCATTTTATTAGAACCGCTCCTAAGATTTAGAGTTCCCGAAGTCATCGCGAAAGCTCACAGAGTGAGCTAAAATGAAAGCAACAGAAAATGCAAAAGATACAAAAATAATACCAACTAATAGAATAGTTACACATGACCATCCATAACCCTCCCTTGATTCAACATCAAAATCAATAATAACGAACCATTTATATATTTAACTATATATTTCCTTAATGAATAAAACAAACATTGAAATATTTTGTAGTGTAGTTTAATAGGTTACTCCTCCAATGTAATAGGTTTAAGTTCTTGGAAGACGTATTTATATGTCTAATCAATTACATAACTTGACTGAAAATAAATGAACCCTAGATGCACATCTTAACTGATTCTTTTTAAGCCTATATATTTTTACCTTATTCATAATAGAAAATATTAGAATAATACCTATAATCATTGATTTCAATAATGTCAAAGCTATATAACATTTGATATCGATTTTTTAAATATTCATTGGTAATTCATACTGAGTCGAACGTTATACATAGTCCTAACCTTCGTGGTAGTTTACTTCCCGCCTCACAAGTAATCTCGACCTATTTTGGTGCCAGCCGCGTAGGTCTCTACCTCCAGAAAAAACTATTTTTGTTAACGCGTATGGTTGAATAAAGGTAACCATTCTTTAAAGAACAACCAATATGAGTTTATGGGTAGATAAATATAGGCCAAAGACTTTGGATCAGTTGAATTATCATCCAACTATTACACAAAACTTAAGAGCACTTGCTAAATCAGGAGATTTCCCCCATTTATTGATTTATGGTCCATCGGGTGCTGGTAAGAAGACGAGAATCTATACTACTCTACAGGAAATCTTTGGTAATTCAGTAGAGAAGTTGAAGATTGATGTTAAGACATTTGTTGTATCTTCTAGTAGGAAATTGGAATTCAATGTTTTGAGTTCGCCTTATCATTTAGAAATCACTCCTAGTGATATGGGTAATAATGATCGTGTGGTGATTCAAGATTTGTTAAAGGATGTAGCTTCAACAGAGCAAGTTGACTTCACTTCGAACTCCAAACAATTGAAACATAGGTTTAAAATTGTTATTATAAACGAAGCCGAACTGTTGAGTCGAGATGCCCAAGCGGCCTTGAGAAGAACGATGGAGAAATATTCCGCCAATATTAGATTGATCTTGGTCTGTAACTCAATTTCAGCCATTATCCCTCCCATCAAATCAAGAACGTTATTAATTCGTATACCCAGTCCCACAGTCCCCGAAATCAATTCAGTCTTGTTAAATGTGATTAAACGTGAAAACTTAAAGTTCAGATCAAATACTGAAGAAGATATTGAAACATTTTTATCGAAGGTGTCTAACAACTCCAATCGTAATCTTAGGAAAGCATTGTTAGCGTTTGAAACCATCTCAATGCAACAAGAGATTATAAATAATTCCCCAGCAAATTCCCAACAATTATCGTTAATAGCCTTGGACTGGGAAACCATAATCAAGAATATCGCCCACACCATCAAGTCTCAGCGAAATGTGGCTACTTTAGCCAAGATTAGAGCCACCTTCTACGAATTGTTGAGTCATTGTATCCCCGCCAAAATCATTTTGAAAACATTATTATTCTACTTGATTGATGGCTACAACACCCAGTTGGTCTCGCAATTGGTGTCTACCGCAGCCACCTTTGATGAAAGATTGTGTCTTGGTCAAAAGAGTATATTTCATTTAGAAGGGTTTGTGGCAAAATCAATGGTTGCCATTGAAAATTGTGCCTAGTATAACCAGAATATATATTAAAAAAACACTAATAAACTAACAATATATAAACCACCAATGTACCTTTCATTTTCAATCTTGTTGAACCTTATTATCCCCTTGTGCCTTAGAGTCGCCACCATGACTAGATCCTTCACCAATGTCTTGATAGCTTGGAGGTTCATCAGTACCTCCATGGCTAACTTCATCAGTGTAGTGTCCTACTGGAGCCAATGGAGGATGGTCTACATGGTTATGGGCTGTGGTAGATTCATTATGGATTTCTTGTTCATCGTCCAATCTTGAGTATCCCAATCTCCTCTTAAAACTCTCATGATCGAGAACGTAGTAAATAGCAAAGATAACCCCTGGAACATGTCCACATAAGGTTAACAATACTGTAATCAACATTGGTTTGGTTAAAACCCGGTAATTGTCCAATAAAAACACTGGAATTGGTGGGAAAACCACTGCCAATCCAATCAATAAGAGGTTCTGAACTGTAGTGTTGGAATTTGTTCTGCAACTCATTGTATTTGATCTGTTTTACTTAAAAAGAAGAATAAATTGAAATCTGTTCCTTAAATAATCATCAAATTCCACCTACTGCGGATTGAAAACTAAAAGATTACCAGAAATATATTTACAACCACTGGAACAATGGATTACATTAAGAAAACGATATGGGGACCTGATCCAAAGGAACAAGTATGTATAGGTTGTTGGTATAGCTCTTTTTCAAGAGAGGAATTGGGGATTTTTGGTTATTTTGAACTGAATTGGAAAAGGTTCTACCGGACATGGCAGATTAAACCAATGCGGGGGGATTGAATAGATTCTCTAGATATTGCTTTAATCAAGTATTATTTGAATTCACTTTACTAACCAACAGATGCGTACCATCAATTCATTGCTTCGTAAAAACAAACGAGAACTTGATCGGTCATTAAACCAATTGAAACCACTTCAGAAGAAGTCCGAATCATTGATCAAGAAGTCTGTGAAGGCTGGAGATTACAAATCAGCCAGAATCTATGCTAAAGAACTCATTGGAATCAAAAACCAGTATAATAAACTCTACACTTCGAGAACAAGAATAGAAAGTATAAACATGTCATTGAATGAACAGTGGCAGATGAATAAGCTCACCCAGTCGATTGCCTCTTCTACAGTAGTTATGAAGGAGGTTAATGCGTTAGTGAAAATTGGAGCTATATCACAGACTATGCAAGAATTATCTAAAGAGTTGACCAAAGCAGGTATCATCAATGAAATGATGGACGATATGGTTGATTTGGAAATCGATGACGAATTAGAAGAAGAGTCGGCTGAAGAGGTTAATAATATCATTAAAGAATTGACCGAAGATAAATTGAATAAAATTGATACTCAACCAGTACTGGAATTACCACAAGAAGAAGAACCAGAAGTGGAAGAAGAGGAGGAAGAAGATCAACAAGCATTAGACGAAATGAGACAACGTTTGAAAGCCCTACAGGAATAGGTTGAGACTACGTGAGCTCTACCGGAAAAGAGTTTTAGAAGATGAAAGCTCGACAGCATAGATTTTTGAGGGCCCTAAGGATAGATTTTTTTAGTCGTTCTATCTGCTACTACCACCATGACCTGCACTAGGGGCCGTTCTACTGAGTTTTGCAGCAAAGGCTTCGTCACTGACCTCCACGCCTGCCTACCAGGTATTATATTAATAGAAGTACTATAAATACGTCAGATCAGGTATATTTATTTATTACAATATTTTTGACAACACAGAAACCGCTACAGTAATACATTTTTATTTACGTTTATTATTATAAACTTCACATTTAAAAAACCAAATTGATTACTGTAATCAAAATCGATATGCCATACTTTGCTCTTGCTACAGACCCGACATTCATATAATCAATAGTGTACACTCTTTCGTCCGGTACTGGAGCTTTTTCAGGTCTAGCATCGGGTTGATATTGGGGACGGGTGGGAATAACGCTCGAATTATGCTGAGCTCCAATATTGGAACCGTTGGATCCATTAATTCTGGGCAATGACATTGGGGCTTTATCTTGTGCAAATGTATCATGAAGGGCATTGGTGTATAAATTGGGAATATCTAACACACGAGATACCAACATGGAAGAATCAACTTGTGATAATTTTCTAGTATTACCAATTCTAATAATAGATAAAGATGTATTATTTTTGGCTTCTAATTTCATTTCTTTAAGTTTACTTTGAAGTAACACATCTCCATTAATCTCCATTTTAGATGGGAATGATGATGATTTTGATTCTATAGTTGAAGATCTTATAGATGAAGATGCTTTTGTTTCGCTTGTAGGCAATGCAATCTGGGTAACAGTAACAGTACTACGTACTGTTTTAATAATCTGAGCAGTTTTCATATCATTGGAACTGGATACTGATTTATTCTTGACAAAATTAAGAAAGCTTTCATCGGTCAATTCAATATTATTCTCCTCGGCGTATCCTAAATATTTAGCAACAGAGTCAAGCCACTCTCGTCCATAGGCTGCATTTACCACTTGTATACCTAATAATCCAAGTATTATTGTTCTAATAATGATCATTGTTTGTTGGGCGGTTAAATAACTGGTTGCAAAATTATTTTTGGTTTTTGTTTGTGGTTGCGAAATTTATTACTAGAGAAATTGAAACTGATAATTATCAATAGCAGGAGAAGAGTTATCTATAAGGTAAGACTAAGTGTGTAGACAAGTATGTATTAGTTACCTATATATCCATTAGATGTTAAACCTAATGAGAAAGCTAAATTTATTCTACGAAAAAAAATAAGTGATGGTGATGGACCTACTAAATGAGCAGGATGTAATCGAATATGTCCTCTTGATTGTCATTTATAAATTATTTGATTATATTGTATTATTAGTTTTATATTTATTACATATATATATTATCACGTAATAAAAGGCCTACCTTTCGAGATATTAGGCCATCATTATATATTATTCGGTATCTGAATATGCACCATATAATAAAAAGAGGTGAATTTACTAACTCAACAAATTGTACCAATTGCTGTAGTTACAGTAAATAATGACGATGGCACACCTTCTTTGGCTTGAGGTTTCAGTCTCATTTAGACTGTCCTATAAGTACCAGACTTATAGGTTTCTTGAAGGATTGCCATTATGAATGATGAATAATTGGACAAGTCATGATTGATCCAATTCTCTGTGGATATGATTAATTAATTGCTAGCATCATTTATAGGTCTAATCAAAATTTCAAATACAATTTATCTTTAGATTCCACCAAACATTTCTGTTTTATATCACTGTTCAAATCACTGACTTTTCTCGTCAATTTAACCTTTTCGTCATTAGTCATAACTACTGGGAACGTAGTTGAAGCTGTTCTAGTAATAATAGTTGAATCCTCCAATGTGGTTTCAGTATCTGGTTTCATCAAGGGTGAACTTATGATGGTTTCACCAGTATTTGTGTTCAAGAACAGCGACACATCAATTAAACCATCGGTCAAGTCATTGACAATAGTGTTTAGTTCCTGTTGTCGTTGCTGTTGCTTTAATAACACTGACTCTTCAACGTCGTTGCCATACATATGTTGTTGACCTTTCAACAAAGAAGTCTCTTCACCAGAATCATCTGCACCACCTGTGAAACACGAAAAACAAGCACCCATAATTAGTTAATCCTCGTTGTGATGTGATTAATTAGATAAAACTTCTTTAGTATGGCTGGTACAAAATGTCGTGCAAATAAAGAGACATTTTGAAAAGGAGACATTTCTTATTATGGCTGCAAAGTAAACAAAAGGATAAAGACATACTATGATAAAAGAGACTAAGTAACATATCATGAGATGGTTGATATTTCAGTTAAATGAACTCAACAATTCATATTTGAAAAAAGGCTTTTTTGATTTTTTTTGATTTTTTGTTAATTTTGAAATTTAATAGAGTTAATAACAACCGATTAATTGGAATAATCGGCAACTTGTAGAAATCAGTAATTTATATAGAGATCAGCAAATCTCTTAGTAGAGAGATAATGGAATTTTGCTTTATAATTAATCCTCTCCTGAGTATCCCGTAACATGATTTTTCTTTTTATTTGATTCAACTGAAATTTTCATGAAATGTGGTAACCTCAGCGGTTATTGTGATTTGTATAAATTTTATCACTGGTGTTTCTATTCACTACATCAATGTTTAATATATTCAGATTACCCCTAGAAGTTCTCAATCTTGTGCTATCAAACCTAGACTATCATGATTTAACTCAACTTTTTGAATTGGATAGTTTGGCAAAAGAAGTCGATGGTGATTATCTTCAAATCCAACATATGGCTTTATTACAATGCTACCAGGGGAAAAGAGTAGTTTATTCAAATGAATCCAGCCGCTTCATTCCGTTGACTAGCTCGAGGTTAGATTACTTGATATCTGCTGACATTTTGATCAAGCCCAAGCGATTCAAATTGGTGTTGAATCGAAATATCAAAATGGAATGGTTGGACTATATGAGGAATTTCGAAAATATTCATGTTGTTGTCTCCAATATCAAGAGTTTACAACAGTTTTGTGGTTTATACGCCGATATCATGTTCAATTTGAATGATACAAACTTTCTACACCGAAAATCAATCCAATCGTTACTGGTACATTTTTTTGATATCCATAAAATATTAAAAACCACCAATAGGTTTGAATCATTAACTCTCTTGGATTTATCCTACAATAGATTAGAAAGTGTTCAAAATCTACATTTACCAACAACACTAAAATCATTAAATTTGTCAAATAACACCCTTTGGAGAATCGAGGGTCAATTGGATAATCTAGAAGAATTGACCCATCTAGATTTATCCAACAATAATCTTTTAGGTATATCAATCAATTTACCGCAATTAACTTCATTAAACTTACTGGGGAACAATCTCATGAATAACCGATTGGGACAATCGTTACCCAAACTTGAAATACTAGACTTATCAAGAAACTTCCTAACAAATTTGACCAAGTTCCCCCATACCCTTAAGGCCATCAATTTATCTAACAACCATCTTTGTAATCACGTTGATTATAGCGTGTTTCCTCCAAGTATACTCCATTTAAATTTGAGTTGGTGTAGATTGAGCCATGAATCCTTATCAAAGCTTCCTTTTGTCAATGTCATATCTTGAATACATACCATATACTACTTATTACCTTCTTGTAGCGCTACCATTAATTTGCAGTCAAAAATGCGCTCCTTCCTAATTGGGAACAGGGTCGCAATATTTCTAATCAGAAGCTTAGGGGAATTATAGGGAGGATTTTTCTTTGCTTTAAGGAGAATGTCTGTATCCTTATGTTGCTATGCTTTTGAAGTGTTGAACCATAAACTAACTGGTGAGCCTACGGTTCCTTTGGCAGAGTTTACCGTGGCTGATGACAATTCTTCAATACCGCTGTCTGCGCCATTATTTGTGACTTGGAATAAGGATGGCAATTTGCGGGGGTGTATAGGTACTTTCCAGGAGTTGCCAATTGAATCTGGTGTCAAGAGGTTTAGTTTGACTGCGGCTTTGGAAGATACTAGGTTTCTGCCAATTTCTCGGAAGGAGCTTCCGCAATTACTGGTAAGTGTAACATTATTGGCCAATTTTACTGAGATATTTGCCTATGACGATTGGACTATTGGTGATCATGGATTGAAGGTGTCTATAGATTACCAGGATGACCATTATTCAGGTACGTTTTTACCCAGTGTAGCTGAAGAAGAAGAATGGGATAAAACAACGACCTTGTATTACTTGTTGAAGAAATCTAGTATATCAGGAGTGACCAAAGATAAAACTGTAGCTTTTTACAAGAAGGGGTTAAAGGAAGGATGGTTAAGGTTAACCAGGTATGATGGTTTAAAGGATGGAATAGATTATGACGAGTATCAAGAAATTAGAAATGATTTATAAATTGAGATATATATATTAATATATAGAGTTAATACTAAATACAATGTCAACCAGTTGGTGACTGCCATAACACATAATAAATATCCAAGTAATGTTGAATACTTGGATATTGAATCAATTGAACATGAACGTGGGTCTAAGGGTATTAAAAGTTAATGCTCGATTGATCTTGAGTTTACTTAAACTTGGGTAGCTTTAATCAAACCGTAGATTAAGACCGAGGATAAAACTGGAATAGTGAAATTATCATCGATACCATAAACGTCACTCACTTCAGCAAATGAGGCGATTAACCCGGTTAACACAGCGTAAACAGGTAAGGACATATAACTAGTGTTGGTGTCCCAAAGAATATCACCTGGTACATCAAATTTACACTGGGGGATGGCATAAGTGTATACAAGATAACACAGGCCGACACCAGCTAAGAAACTAGCAATACACCCAGCTAAAGATTTACCATGACCGATTCTAGGGGTGTATTTTCCAAATTGTCTACCAAAGGTAGAAGCAGCAGTATCAGCCCACGATAATAACAAAACACTGATTAAACAAATATCTTTGGAAAAGGTGGAAAAGACAAAGACCAACCCGGCCAAATACCACAAGACACCATTATAACTATTAACCTCCTTTTCTCTAATAATAAACCACATAAAATTAACGATTTTCTTATTCAAATCGGGGTTTCTAAATCTAATGAAATCATTTAAAAACACACCAACAAATGTCAAAATCAAAGGTAAAATGAACTGATGTTGGTGAATACCTTTGTTATACAAATAAAGAGTAATAAACCCAATTGAAGAATGGAATAACTTTCTTCCAACTTCGTGTTTTTTGATAAATGCAACCAACCAATCTTCATCCATGGCAGGCTCTACTACTTCGATAGTTTCCTTGGCCTTTTCAGCTTCAGCAGCTTTTTTATCAAGCAAATCACCTACAAGTTCCTCTTCCTCTTCTTCATCTTCAAAGTCACTTTCACTAATCATGGTAGTTTCATTGATATAAGTGTCATCTTCAATGCAAGATTCGTCAAAATTACTATTCAAAATAGTACTCTTAACCGGGTTCCTTTTGATGGTAGTTCTAGGAGTTCTAGATCTCACCTGTTTCCTGGCGTCTTTAGGGGTGCTGGGAACAGAAGACATCGTTTAAAAGTTTCTATGGTGGAGATCATCTTCTTTGTTTTGATTTCGTCAATCTTTTTTAACGGCTTTTTATATGCAGGTGGCTGCAAAAGACGATGACATTGATGATTACAAGAGACAGGAAGGGAGGAGAAGGCAGAAGCGTGGGTGGAGTAGATAGAGACAATAATTCTTGTTAGATTGGTTGAAACTTTGAAAGAAGATCAGCAATTCATTACTGATTTAGTTAAATAGTTTACGTTGTAATGTAATGTGTTAGTTTTGTCAATTTTTTACATATTGATTATACACTTATATAGAACCAAATGAGGGAAAGCACAACCAATGTCATACTAAGATTAATTAATAATACTTTGGAGTGACAACTGGAGTTTCTCTGGATCATATTGATTGGCGGAATAGGTTTCCTTGAATCATTCATAAATTTGGAGTAATCAAACTTTGATTTGGATGAATTGTAAATTGCAGGAGGTGCTGAAGTTTCGTTGAAATAGGTGGTTTTGTATTCTGGTAATGAGGTTTCTGGGGTGGTGAAATCAGTAGTTCTAGGTGATGAGGTATTGAATTCTACAACCACATGTGAGATTTCATCGTTTTGTACTAAATCGTATTCGTTGACTTTTTTCACAGTTACCGTCTTTTGGGGAGTGGCAGTGGACTGGGTGTATAGAATTGTGGCTGAGGTAAATTGGCTAGGACTTGGAGCGGAATTGGAATAGACCGTGGTCGTCACAAGTTTTGGCCCTAAACGTAATACATTATGAGATGGATATGGTGGTTTCGTGCTAGTTTCATTGAGTTTAGGCTCATCATCAGTAACTTCCTGAACCACTAAACTAGTGGTAGCATCATCTGGGTGTGTGGATTTGGTGGAGAACTTGATTAAATTTGTCGAATTTTCATCTTCAGTGGTTGTAACCGTAATGTATTCAATAATTGTATGGGTTTTAATAACAGTTTGGGTGACAAATTCAGTTAAAGTCACTTTGTTCGCCTGGGTGGTAGTAACATTACCTGGTTGAGTTGTTCTGAACTCAGGACCAACAACGGTCATAGTACGATCCAAATGTTCGTATTCTATTGAGATATTGCTGAATGGAATCAACAACTCATGTAATTCGTGTAAGAATGAACTATTTTTACTCTGGCCAACCGTTTGTAATTGGGATTTCAATTCGTCTAGTTGTAAATCAGATCGCATGGAATGAACCAACATTGGACATAGTGTGATGATATACATCAACACCAGCATACACCTCATTTTGAACCATGTATATACTCTCTAAATGAAGGGTTTTCAAAATTGCAAAAAAATTTCATAAATTTCCATTTGTGTAAAGTAACACATTTTCAAATTTTGATTGTAAAATCATTCCAATTTGGCAATAACCAGTTGAGCGATTTGTAAATATGGCTTTGCAATCTCTGGATTCGATAATACGATAGGTTTACCTTTGTCTGATTGAACACATATTTCTTCATTCAATGGAATCGACCCTAATACTTGTAAATTATGTTTTTCAGCTTCTCTTCGTGCCCCCTCTGATCCAAAGATGTGTGATTCATGGTGACAGTTAGGACATATAAAGTAACTCATATTCTGCACCAATCCCAATAATGGAATGCCAACTTTGTTAAACATGGCGATTCCCTTGACGGCATCGATTAAGGCAATATCTTGCGGAGTACTTACAATAACAGCTCCATCGACTTTCAATTGCTGACTGATGGTTAACTGAGTATCACCAGTACCTGGTGGCATATCAATAACCAAATAATCCAAGCTAGACCACTGGACTTCAAATAATAATTGTTGTAATGCCTTCATCACCATCAACCCTCGCCAAACCACCGCTTTTTCAGGTGGAACCATATATCCCATAGACATTGATTCAATTCCATAGTTGCTTAGCGGTAATAGCTTCCCTGTATCGTTCATTCTTGGTTCTCCTGATAAGTTCAATAATCGAGGTACGGATGGTCCAAAGATATCAGCATCAAGAATTCCTACTTTCTTTCCAGACAACTTCAATCCCAAAGCCAAATTGACTGCTACTGTAGACTTACCAACACCCCCTTTAGCTGAAGAAACCAAGATCACTTTATTTACTCCTGATATTCTTTGTTTTATTGGTAATCCTCTACTCATCTGGGGAATTGATGGTTCCCCCCGTTTTTTTGGTAACCCCAATGGATTTTCATGAAGCAACTGTCTAGAAACACTCAATTGACGTCTAAATGGATGAATAATCCTTCTAACTAACATGTTAACAATATTATCTAGATTGGTAACTGCCAGTTTTTCAATGCTCATCTCATTGGCTATATCTCATCGGCTTTAACCAATGTTCATTCGAAGTTCATTTGGAGCATTTCAAAGGTATTCAACAGTCTCAGACTATAAACCTACGATATATGCTTTATCTACAAAGCTAGGCCGTTCTGCCATTGGTGTTTTGCGGGTTTCTGGTTCGCAATCAAAATATATCTATAATCAACTCACTGGAACTAAGAAAGACCCCATACCAAAGATTGCAAGCGTAAGGCGAATATACGGACCAGGCACGAAGAATCTACTTGATGAGGCGTTGACGCTTTACTTCCAAGCTCCTAAAACTTACACTGGTGAAGATTTATTGGAATTACATTTACATGGAGGAACAGCTATTATTAAATCGGTGATCAAAGCTATTGCTGAGTTACATGATCCAGATAATGGAGTCGTGATAAGGTACGCCCAAAATGGAGAATTCAGTCAACGTGCGTTTATCAATGGACGTTTTGATTTGACTGAAATTGAAGGTATACGAGAAATGATAGATGCTGAAACGGAGACCCAAAGGGTCGCTGCTTTGAGTTCATTAACTGGGAGTACCAAAGTATTGTTCAGTCAGTGGAGGGAGGAAATTGTTAAAAATGTGGCTTTATTGACTACGGTGATTGATTTTGGCGAAGAGCACGATTTAGAGGAAGTGGCAGAGTTATTTGATACCGTGGAAGCAAATATTGAAAAAATTAGTAAAGAAATTAATGATTATCTTGTCAAGGTACGGAAATCAGATATTTTGATGAAGGGGATTAATCTCGTTTTGTTAGGACCGCCAAATGCTGGGAAATCGTCTATTTTGAATTATCTTGCTAATAAAGATGCCGCAATTGTCAGTGAAATAGCTGGTACCACAAGGGACATCATTGATGTTCCCCTTGATATTGCTGGTTATAAAGTGATTGTTGGTGATACTGCCGGAATCAGATCGGCGGAAAATGCTGATACTATAGAACGAGAAGGTATCAAACGAGCTAAAGATAAATCCATGACTGGTGATTTGGTACTAGTGGTTTTGCCTATTAATGAGCAATTTGATTACCAGGATTTAGCCAGTCATATCAAAATTCTTCAACAGGAAGGGAAACAAATTGTCGTGATTTTGAATAAACAAGATCTAGTTGGTGGTGATTCGAATGTTGGGTATTTTGCTAAAAAATTAAACTTACCAATGGAAAGTTTCCATATCGTTTCTTGCTTAAATGGTAACGGTATGCCCGAGTTATCGCAATCGTTGGTAGACCATTTCAAGAATATCACATTATCTGAATCTACAGATCCAATAGTAATATCGGCCCGAGCTCAAGATTTACTTGTACATGATGTTTTATATGGATTTGACCAGTTTAAGGTGTGGAAAGAGCAGGACGATGTCGTGTTAGCGACAGAATGCTTAAAACAATCAGTAGAGGGAATCGGAAAAATTACGGGTGATGCTATAGGAGTAGAAGAAATTTTGGGTGTCGTATTCTCTAGCTTCTGTATCGGGAAGTAGGTTTATTATTTATTTAATTTACATATTGTACATAGTCAGGTGCTTCAAGCACTGTTCAACACAACATAGAAGGTAAACTTTTCCACATCCCACGATAATTTCAATTGTTGTAATTGGTGTCTGGTGTGCCTACCAGCAACTTCACCTTCCTCTGTAGTTTGATCCGGTTTAATTTGTTTACTCAAACTTGGAGCCACTTTACATTCGAATTCGACAATATTCAACCCGTAGTTTAATTTCAATTCATAACTAACGCCCAATAACTGCGACGCTTTATCCTCAAATATTTCTCCATTCACGGTCGATTCTTCATCATTAATGAAGATTTTACATTGAAAATCTTCGTCTGAGGTCAGATTGATAATAGTTTGACCATCCTCTATTTCTGGTTGTTTGAGATCATATAACAATTGATGTAATCCAACTTTAAGATTAATGAATGGTGACGAGTCGGGTGGTAAGGGTAATGAGAATGCTTGAACGGCATACCCATTGGCCAGGAATTTATATTCAAACAAATTAGTCGTGCTAAGTAAATTGTGGGTGGGGAATAACGCTTGCTTTGCTTCGACAAGACTATTGTGGATAAAAGGTCTTTGACCAATTTGTTGGGTGATATTCTGGGCTTGAGTTGCAGTGGACGAAATTGAAAGTTCTTGTATAACACAGCAATCGAGTGGGATCAAAGGTAACGATTTACCTAATGTATTATGAGTAGTATTTTCCAACACAATAGGTTTATCTTCCAATTTGATTTCATCGAGTTGTTGTTGGTCGAGCACTGGCGCTGGAGCTTCCACTGGTTTTTCTGGTTCTTCCTCCTTGATTTGTGGCGACTCCAAGGTTTTGGCCTTGGCTTGTTTCAATTTCAATTTGAATTTAGCCATTTTAGCCTCGGCGCGTTGGTACAATTCATTATACTTGACATCAATGTAATCCTTCAACTTAATCGAATCCTGGTGGATCATCGAACTGGGATCATTAAAAAGTTGGGCATTGGTAAATATCAACTCATAAGCCTCATAGAACTTCTGTAAGTTCTTGATAATGCTCAATTTAGGATTAAACAACCGTTTGGTTCTGATCTGGGTCAATACGTTATTAAACGATGTAGGAGTTTTGACAAAATCCAAATATTCAGGATACTCCTTAGTATTGACATCGTCCATGAACGGAAGACTGATTTTTCCATCCCCAGGAAACTCATGATTGATAGTATCTTTCAATATCTTGGTACACAATTCCGGAAGCCTGGCAAAGGTTATTTCTTCATTGTCTACAGGTGGTTTGATTTTAATCTTTAATTTTTGCGGTTGCACATTTGTCGCTTCCTGTTTATACTGGGTAACTTGGTCGTTGACAAAGTCAAAGATCTTCTGTGCTCCCGATACAATCCAACTGGCAGGATCGTTATACTTGGTAGCATTATCAACCAACAACTGAAAGTCATCTTTAAATCCATCTACGTTTTCATATCCCCCTGTTTTTGCCTTTCTCTGAATCTCAGCTAAACTGATAGGATGTTCAATGATCTGGTAGTAGTCTGGGTACAATTTCTTTGATGGAAGTTTAAGAAATGGTTCTACCATCAGTAACCCATTTTCATCTTGTAAATTCAATACCAAGCCTAAAGTCCCCGTGAAAAATTGTTTATTATCATCGTCTCCACCTGTTTTCTGTTGCTTACTAGTCTCAGTTGTCTGAGTAGCTCTCCTCTTTGGTGCCATGGCGTTTAAAGATTTGGTGGATATTGTTATGATTGATGTTTTTCGTTAAGGCAGTGAGACTGAAAATTTCGGTTGAATTTGGCGAATTATTTTGAATTGGCTGAAACAAGTGAAAGGAAGGAGATAGGAAGTCTAATATGGTGAATAACGATACAGTTACTATTCTTTATGGTAGTGAGACTGGAAATTGTGAGGATTTTGCTTTATATTTGGCTAAACGACTACAATATTATGGAGTTAATCCGACTATCTGTGCTGCTGACGAGTATCCAATAAAGAAGTTGGTGACAAAGACAGAGTATTTGATTGTTATATGTTCTACCACTGGTCAGGGTGAATTACCCAGGAATATAAGACAGTTTTTCAAATTTTTATTGAAGAAGAAGTTGCCTGGTGATTTCCTCGACCATATTCATATGACTACGTTTGGAGTGGGTGATTCGTCTTATACAAAGTTTAATTATGCTGCGAGGAAGATCCATTTACGGTTGACCCAGTTGGGGTGCCATGAATTATCTCCAAGAGCAGAGGCAGATGAATTGAGTAGTGAAGGTGTAGATGGGTTTTACAAAGAGTGGGAGAAGGAATTAATTGAGGGTTTAGGGAAGCACTTGGAATTGAGTGAGTATGATGACCTGAAGGTTTTACCTTCGGTGGTTGATGTTTCGGTGGATATTAATGGTGATGATGTCATTAGTAATAACGATTTATCTGTTACTAGAACTGGAGATGATGTTCAGATTGGTAAAATTCAGCAAGTCAAGCGAATAACTGCTGAGGATCATTTCCAGGATGTCCGTCATGTCGTGATAGAAACTAAAGAAGCTAATTTCCAACCGGGTGATTCGGCGGTATTGTATCCGGTTAATGAGGACAGAAATGTTGACTTATTCTTACAGCTGCAACCACATTGGTTGGCTGTAGCAGACAAGCCGTTGGCGATTACTGGGAACATCAGTATCCCTGGTGGAATCATTGATACTTCAAAACTCACCCTACGCACATTAATCAAATACCATTTGGATATCATGTCCATCCCCAAGCGATCGATGTTTATTACCCTCTGGCATTTTGTGGATGATAGTACCGAGGATGGGGAAAGAGAACGTGAGAAATTGCAAGAATTTGCCAGTTTGGAAGAACCGGAGGAACTTTACGATTACGCCAACCGTCCAAGAAGATCGATATTAGAATTTATCATGGAATTCGAGAAAAACTTGACAATCCCCTTGGAATATATTTATGATTTGTTCCCCAAAATCAAACCAAGGTTATTCTCTATAGCATCGAAACCATCTCCCACCAAAATGGAATTGGTAGTGGGTATTGTCGAGTATAAAACGAGGTTACGTAGAATAAGACGCGGGTTATGTTCAAAATGGTTAAAGGGACTTGAACCGGGTCAGGAAATAATCTATTCCATAGATCATGCTAAACTAAACCTTGAATTGCCTAATGTTGAAAACCCACCATTGATTATGATTTCCCCTGGTACAGGTATAGCTCCCATGAGATCGGTGATTGAAGATGTGGTTGAATTAAACAAACCACAATCATTATACTTATTCTACGGATGCAGATACCAGGAAAAAGATTATCTTTTCCAAGACCAATGGCAAGATTTGGTCGACAACCAGAAACTTGAAATATTCCCGGCCTTTTCCCGCCAATCCAAAATCAAATATGTGCAAAATCGGTTATTTGAAGAAAAGAAGTTGGTGGGTGATTTGATTTTGAATCAGAATGCCATTGTGTTTGTGTGTGGATCGTCTGGATCTATGCCCAAACAAGTTAAACTCACCTTGATTGAAATATTACAACTTATTGGGAACTTAACCCATGATGACGCTCAATCGTACATATTCAAAATGGAAGATAATGGAAGATACAAAGAAGACACCTGGTAGATTAATAGATAGATGGAATATACATATAGAATAAGTTGTTATAATAGCTTTATGGGAGTTACACTTAATAGTAGGTTGAGTATGCTAATGTAATTGCTTAGTTGTTGCAACCACTAAGAATAGCTAAAAAATTCAATAATAATATATCAAAGCTGAATAATATATTTGAAAGATAGATAATAATATATACTAAATCAGAACCTTTCGTATTAACACAACCAATCTCTATATTTATTTAAATTTGATGATACTTGGCAATACCTGAGCAACTAATAAATATAAATAGATTTCAAATAATCATAATAAGTAATCAGATTATAATTATTAGTGACCTTTAAGATAAACATTCTAATAATGGAAATATAAAATATTTTAGACAATATTCATTCAAAAGTTGTTTGTACTGGTTACCATCTGTAAATATTTTATAAGAGGAAAATTTTGAATTATTAAATTGTTGCTAAATGAGTCAATGTAATTACTTATATAATTATAGATATATATATATATATTATATTTAATCCTTCATCTTTACTAATAATATTTAAATCATGTCTTCATTTGATTTCTCCACCAGTAATCAAATAATGCGCAAAATAATTTTTCACTTTTGATTCAATTAGAAACTAATAAAAACAATCTAATGTTACAATTGATTAGACCTATTAGGTCTATACCAAGATTAACAACATTCATTAGATCAGTATCTACGACTCCAAAAGAAATTACCCTAGACAATGTCACTTACAAAACAGATGAATGGACTAATGTACCTCCATACATTTTAGAATTAACTAAAAGACAATTACACAGAAACCCTAACCATCCTATAGGTATTCTTAATGATTTAATTGAAAAGAATTTCCATGGGTTAGGTTATACTTTCTATAATGATTTCAAACCTACTGTAACTACTTTCCAGAATTTTGATATTTTAGGATTCCCTCAAGACCATGTAGGTAGATCCAAATCAGATACTTATTATTTAAATAAAAATCATTTATTGAGAACGCATACTTCTGCACATGAAAACGAATGTTTTCAAACTTGTCAGACTCCGGGGTATTTCATTACTGCGGATGTGTATAGAAGAGATGAAATAGATAGTACCCATTATCCTGCTTTTCACCAGATGGAGGGAGCGAGATTATGGAGTAACAAAACACAAAACATCGAAGATGTTTTGCAAAAGGATATAGATGCTATTCCAAAGACTAATATTATTGTTGAAGATCCCTTCCGGGACTCTCCCATTAACGAACAAAACCCTAAACAGGATTATTTGACTGAAGAACAGACCAGGTTGGCGGCTGTCCATATGAAAAAGACAGTGGAATACATGGTAAACCTTGTTTTTGAGCAGGCGAAAAAATCGGCCAAGTTGGCTGGTACTACTGAAGCTTGGGTAGATGAACCTTTAAAAGTTAGATGGGTCGAAGCGTATTTCCCATGGACTTCCCCTTCGTGGGAGATTGAAGTCTGGTGGAATAACGACTGGTTGGAGTGCTGTGGATGTGGTATTGTGCAACAACATGTTTTACTAAACTCGCAATTGGGCGAGGATAAATTTGGCTGGGCGTTTGGTATTGGTCTTGATAGAATCGCCATGTTACTTTTTGATGTGCCTGATATTAGATACTTCTGGTCGCAAGATCCTAGATTTGCTAAACAATTCACCCAAGGCCAGATCTCCACTTTTGTTCCTTATTCGAAATATCCTGGGATTAAAAGAGATGTTTCGTTTTGGTTACCTTCCGGTGTAGAGCTCCATGAAAACGATGTCATGGAAACTGTGCGTATCCACGGTAAAGATCTTGTGGAAAATGTCTCTTTAGTCGACTCGTTTGTGCATCCAAAAACTGGTAAAAAATCACAATGCTACAGAATCAATTACCAGTCAATGGATAGAAATTTAACTAATGAAGAGATTAATGGTATCCATGATAAAGTGGAAGCTAATTTAACCCAGGAGTTTAAGGTTGAAATACGTTAATTCTGTAATTTAAAATGGAAACACGTTAGTATTTCTTGTATATAGGTAAAATAAAATAATTTAGTACCAAGATAAATGTAAATATATATCCTCTATATCTGGTCTTGTTCTAGTTGGTTAGGTACCGTCGGTATTATATTGTGGTTAGTTGTCAGTTGAATATTTGAGATTTTTGAAGTAATGGTTTAATTAAAATAATATTATCGTATTTTGATAAATATCATTTTAAAAGTAGTTAAATTTATATAAATAAAATATTTCACCTGTTTAACGAAACTTGAATAAATACCAAATGTGTTTCCTCTGGTATTCCTACTATCTTACTTGTTATAATAATAATCTATTTTTCTATAATAGATATTAGAATAAAACATATTAGTTATAATATAATAAAAAAATACTTAAAAATAAAATTTATTTAAGAGAGATAGAACTAATATAAAAGATCTAAAGAAATAGTAATAGAAGAGTCTCCTTCTACTCTCTTATACTGCTTCTTTTATATCTTTTACTTATTCATTATTGTGATCATGTGATCAATCACATGATTATTTTCAATTTTCATACAGTGAAAAAAATTATCAATCTCCAACTACAGAAGAATCAAACTATAGAGAGTTATGTTTGGTTTGGCTCAGTCCATGGTTGGTTCCTTCCACAGAGGTACCATTGGTATCTCTCGTCCTATACAATCTACTATCTTAAATTTAGTTAGATTTAAACATGAATACGCTCCTAGATTCAAAGTACAAAGGAAAGCTATGAAGGGAAGGGTTTCTGTAAGAACTGGTGGTTCTATTAAAGGTAACTCTTTACAATTTGGTGAATATGGTTTAAGATTAAAAACTAAAGGTATTAGAATGGATGCTGCTCAACTATATGCTGCTGATAAAGTCCTTAAACGAGAATTAAGACCTTCGGGTTCTGACTTGATTACCCGTTTCTCTTGTAACACTCCTGTTTGTGTTAAAGGTAATCAAACAAGAATGGGTAAAGGTAAAGGTGCTTTTGATCATTGGGCTTGTAGAGTTACCTGTGGTAAAGTCTTGTTTGAAGTAAGAGGTGATATCCATGAAAGAGTAGCTAGGGAAGCTTTAAGGAAAGCCGCTGATAAATTACCTGGTTTGTATGAAATTATCACTAAGAAATCATTGATAAGGGTTAGTCCTACTCATTTGATAAGTAAACCAGCCGAGGTGGATTATGTGGAAGTGTTGAATAAAAATCCAACCGGGAAGTGGAGAAATGTTCAGGATGCGAAGAAGGATGAGTTTAGGTTGTATAATGGACGTTGAATTGCTTTGTTCGCAAAGCGAACATAATACCTTAATGTTCACGAAGTGAACTCTGTTCGCGAAGCGATTATAATACTTATGTTCACCAAGGGAACATTAACATAATACTCTTGTATATAAATAATGTATGTTATAGGAACTTAACGTAGTGATCTTAATACTTCTATGTTCAAGTGAACTACTTAACACTCTTGTGCAGAAATAATGTATCTTCTATAAGTGAACATTGATGTACACAAGAACCGATAGATTTAAATGTAACACACCAAATAAAGGACCACTTCAATTATACCCGAATAATTTAAACTGGACTAACCCTTGACAATAGCAACTAGTTTGACAAAATAGCAACTGAAGATGTAACTTAGGTCTATTCTTAAACATAGATTTAGGACCTATCAGATCAATGAATAATACACAGTAATTAGTGAAATGGCAATATTAACTAGAGAATAATGGTGACTTTATAGTAAATGATTACCCATCGAATGTATAGATGAGTGACAACTTTTCGAATTGTGATTATTATTGAGGCTTCAAGGGTTAAAAATAAAATGGGGTGGTGAATTTTACCACATTTTACAAACATCCCCTCTTTACACTTACAAAGCTCCACTTTTCAGTAGAAATAGGAGGCCGTCCACAACAAATATCACTCGAATAAAGTAACTTAAGTGAACTTTGTAAATATAATTACTTTCATATAAAGATAATCTATATTATATTATAAATAGTTAAAAAAGTGAACCACGCGAACTTTGTGAAGGTAATATTAGTTGGACGATGCAACATTGAGAACATTGTGTATACAGAATACTTGTATAAAGATAATGTATATTATATTATAAATCACGAAGTGATCGAAGCGAACTTTGTCAATTTAGTTAACCTTGTCAACTTAGTGAACTTTGTGAGCTTTTGACATATAGAACACTTGTTTATTAACATAATGTATATCAGATATGAAATAAGTTAACCAAGTGATCTTAACAAATACCTACTTGAACAAAAACAAAGTTGACAAAGTTAACTTTGGGTATATAATACTACTTGTATATAAACATAATGTATATTATAAATTATAAATGTGAACGTAGTGAACGAAGCAAGCATAGCGAACATATCGACAATGTGTACCTTCATCGAAATAAAAATGGGAGCAAGGTTGACATCGTTCGATTTGGTGTAGTTGAAAGTTTGGATATTTTAACTACTCAACACCAAACCTCTGCTAGATATGTTGAAATTATTACATTTGTTAAACGTTGATTAAAGAAGGGATCATAATTTTATTGACCATTTAATATTTAATTAACATCAGTATATTAAATAGAAATACTTTTCAATTTAATATATTAGCCTAACTACTTTAAATTCAAATCTTGTAAATTCAGAGTTTTATTTAATTGTAACATAATCTTCACACGTATAGTAGTTCTACCTATAAAAATACAATAGCCAATAATGTTAACAACGGCATCATCATCAGACTATTGGTATTACCTTCTCCACCTGATCTAGACGAGTGGGGGATTGTAAAATGGGAAGAAGTATGAGGTTCCTTATGTTTCCTGGATTTAGTATTGGAGTTACCCTGAGTCCCACAATCTTCAACTTCATGATGATACTCAATGTAGTTTTCCTTTTGCAAATACATCAATGCTGGTAAACCTTCATACCAAGCGGCTTGCGCAGTAAAGACAATGGTTGCAAAAATGATAATTGTTGATAAAAACTTCATTTTTTAGTTAAAAATAGAGGATACTGTGGGTATTGCTTATTATATACCCAATCACCATAATGTAGTGTGGTGTATATTTAGCAATTCCCATAAATTAATATTCGCAGCCATGCAAAGTAATGCTGCAATTTTGGTGACATCAGAAAGTTGAGTTTATTATTGCTAACAGCAAAGTAGTAGTTGAGTTAATTAGACAGGCGTACATCTAATAATATTAACCCAAATATCGTGGTAGCAAACGGATATAAGGATTGTTAACACCGTAATTTATTGTATTAGTCTATCATAAAATTTAAGATATTATTGTATACTTTATATTGCAATGCAATTAAATAAGCAAAGAAGTTATATATCTAATATAGTAGACCATCAATGACTTCTTAGTAAATAGTCCTCTCCAACTCATATTAAAGGGTTTCTACGTAATCCCCCATTGAAATGGTAGCGCACACCTTCTTCGTATATTATTTTGGCTGGTAGGTATAGAAATACATCAGAACCCAATGGCAGCTAATAACCAAAAGATCATTAACCAGGGTTTAAACACCCTAAGCAAGTTGATAGATTCAGATACAGAAACCACTTTAATAGATTTACAATTACTTTACAATTTGAATACAAATCAAGCATTAAATTATATTAAACTATCTCACCTGTTGGATAACCTTCACCAGAATCAAGAAAAATTAACTAGTTATGGAGAAGAGTTTTCTAAGATTGGACAACTATTGGGGGATATAGAAACAAAAGTAGAGAAATTGGAACTTATAACCCAAGAATTAGACGACTGGTCGATTGAATTGGCCCAGAAAGTACAAGAAAAGAATAGTAAGAATAGTTAAAAGATATTTGTTATAGATATAGATTACACTGAAATCTTCATATGAAAGAGGGAGTAGAAAAAGCAAAGGTATTTTTCTACCCGGGGACAGCGATTACCCTGTACAGCTAAAGATATTTCCTTATTGAGATTCTTAACTAAATTATCAAATTTATACTAGCAGAATTCAAGCGACAAGATGCCTCTGTATATATACTATCAGATTTTGTTGGTGGAATCATGATTCCAATTACATTCGCATGTCAAACTAGAATTGTATCAAGATAAATTGATTTACATTTCAAACATATATTCCCAGCTATTTCCCCAGATGCCGACTAATTTTGTTTTATCTTAGGCCAAACAATTACCGATCAACTATACCTATGTGGGAATAATGCTACGTCAATTGTAGTATAGCAAGTATTGCGATTGAATGCAATTCAATTCTTGAATCGCTTGTTCAGGCTTTAGCTCAAGGTACGCAATATAACTGGAAATTCACATACCAATTGTATATAGAATAAAATGCCATCAATCATTACTAATCCAGCTCTTCTTCTTCTTCTTCTTGATATTCCACTTTAATCCATAGACTACAGCTTTGGCATTGTACAATTATATGGTACCCACCCTGACCATCACTAGTCCCCAAATCCGTCAAATCTGATTCAGTTAAACCTATACTTTCCGATGCATGGCATCGTGGACAATCCTTATACCATTTTAATTGAGAATCTACTTCTTCAACGGTAAAATCATCAAGACTAAATAAATCCAACCCATCTCCATTAGCATTGTAACCTTGTTTTTTGGTAGCTTTATTAAACAAGTTATCATACTCCTTACGAGATGTTTCATCCTTCAACACCAGATAAGCTAGTTTAATCTCGTCTATTTGTTTAGAGTCCCCACCTACTTTATCAGGATGGGTAGAAAGTAATTTTTCCCTATATGCTAATTTTATTTCCAGAGTAGTGGAAGTAGAAGTAATACCTAGAATAGTATATAAACTCTGATTAACATTATCTATCTCCTCCATTGTTATCTTCCCTTCCTTCCTTTGTATCTTCTATACTAAATTTAATATACAGGAGAGATGTTTAAAATTTGCGATGCCTTTGGAAAATGAAATGAATCTAAAGCTAACTAATACCAATACTAAACATGAGTGGCCACAAAAGGAAGAGAGAGAGTAAAACCACTGAGATTAGAATTGCATCTTATACTGAAGAACCTACTGCTATTGTAGGATCACTTTTCAATGGTCTTGTCATTCCTAAATCAACAGAATTTGATGTTTACAAACATAAGAAACATGATAAATATGTTATACATGGGGAAAATGAAACTTTGGAATATAATGGTCAAACAGAAGAAGATGAAAATAATGATTATATTGTTGGGTTATACGATCCATTAAACAAATCTGTCGATTTGTATAATGCTCCCTTTGTAAATGCCCGGGTGTTGGCTAAATCCTCCCGTAAATATACTGGACCTGCAGTCAAATCCAATGGTCTTAAATTCAAATCTCAAAGAGATGCTTTGGGTGAAGCTTTTGGTACTAAAAAGGCTAAATCTGCTATTGCCTCTGCTGAAAGAAATAGAATTGATGCCGAGAAATTGGCAGACATAGAATTGGATATCATTGATGATATTTCCAAATCGACAGAAACTTTACCTTCGAGACAAAAGATGGATGAAAGTGTGGTCGAAGATAGACCTACTCCATACGCTAATGTAGATGCCACTAATGTCGAGGATATTTATGCTGTCTCCAGTATAATACCGAACAAGGATTGGGCTTATTTACGTACCCAGCCTTTGCAAGATGAATCTGATGATAAAGCTAGATTGGAATTATTGCCTTATGGGAAATCGGCTTATATTGCCCAAGTTTTACCTGGATTGGTTAAACAAAATAATGAGGAAAAATTACAATTGGCCATCTACGCCTCGTTGCTCTTTGGTATCTATGCTAATCGTAGAGTCAGAGATAAAGAATCTTTAATGACCAGATTGGAGAACAAACCCTCGGAAATGTTGATTGATGGTGTTTTACAAAGATTCGCCATTTCAAAGACTTCTCAATTTGGGAAATCTAAAGATAGATCGTTCACAATTGATCCTCACCATGAAGATAAGTTGTTGTGTTATCTTTTGGCGATCATTTTACATTTGAACAACTTCATGGTCGAATTACAACCATTGGCACATGAATTGCAAATGAAGACTTCTAAATTACAAACTCTTTTCAGGGCATTGGGATGTACTGTTAAAGGTGCAACCGCCGGTCAAGCTGAAGCTTTCGGTATTGCCAAAGCCATGGCAGCTACCTATAAAGTCGCCACATTGAAAGTACCATTCAAATTACCCCAAATGACCAGAATGGGTAAAAGAACTCGTTAAAACTACATATGCATACAGGAAAATATATATAAAATAAAACAAATAATATTACCATTTTTCATCCCCAGACCAATTGACGTTGCTATAAATATATTTGCTTTATATCTTCTCTAAAACAAAACCTTGAAAAATCACTTCTAGTATTTATCAGGATAAATTTAATTACCTTCAGATCAATATGTTAATTTATTTGTAACAATGAGACGATTATTTGACCTGAGATTGAGTCTAAATCAATTTATTTTTGTTGGTAGTTATAGAAAAGATATTTATATATATTATTTGATATAGCAAATAAGTTTATGGTTAATTCCAATATTTATAAGAAGTAACCTATGTATTTCTATAGTCTCTAAGGGGTCCTTCAATATTTCCTTTTCTATTCTCTTGAGAAGTATTAAAGATGGTTTTCAAATAAGAATAACAATTAAATTATAAAATAGTATTTAATAGATATCTTAAACTGGTAATGGTGATATCTAATACATTTAAGTAAAAGCATCCTCTCTTCTTCTTCTTCTTCTCTATTACTTTGATTACTATATAAATTATCACGTGCATATGTTAACTGCTTAACAATTGCTATAAACAATTTATAATCTTAGTACAACTATACAAACACTTAAGACATGTACTTTCCTTTGATTGGAAGAATCAGTCTTTTGGATTGGCCTGTTATTGCATTATCTTTCTTCTTAGCTTGGTCTGAATTTATTATCACTACTATCACTTATTTACTACCTGATGCAATAATATCTCTATTTACATCTACAGTTAAGTTGGTTATAGTCAATAATCCTTTAAAGGTTATTAATAAGGAATTACCTAAAGGTATTTCCCAAAACAAATATAATATTATGGTGAATTTATCTCAAGCGGAGAATATTGATGATATGACTAAACTCTTTGGTTATGATGTAGAACCTCATGTTATGAGAACTAAAGATGGATATGTATTGACTATACATAGAATTAGAGGCAAATCCCGTCCTTCCAATGGTAAAGTTGTATATTTACATCATGGACTCCTTATGTGTTCCGAAATATGGGTTACCATGTTAGATAAGTATAAGAATTTACCCTATATTTTATATGATCTCGGTTACGATGTTTGGTTGGGTAATAACAGGGGGAATAAATATTCCCAGAAACATTTATTTCACGATGTTTCTACTACCGAATTCTGGAACTTTTCTATAGATGATTATGCCATCTTTGATATTCCTGATTCGTTAGATTATATTTTGGACAGAACCACCAAAGACAAGATTACTTATATTGGGTTTAGTCAGGGCACGGCGCAAGCGTTTGCCCTGATAAGTATCACTCCCGAGTTAAATGACAAAATAGAACAGTTTATTGCTATTTCTCCTGCAACTACACCCAATGGATTGACATCAAGATTCTTAGATATGTTGTTAAAAACATCCCCCAATATCATGTATTTACTATTCTCAAGGAAGATTCTCATGCCGTCGGTGCAATTCTGGAAAAGAATCGTCTACCCCACTCTTTTTGATGTCATGATTGACTATTCTAATTGGTTACTTTTCAATTGGAATTCAGCAAATATCACCAAATTCCAAAAGATTTCTAGTTACGCCCATTTATATTCCACCACTTCCGTCAAAGTTGTCGTCCATTGGTTCCAGATTATGAAGTCGGGTAGATTCCAAATGTACCAGGACGCTGGCGGGTTCATGTCGGGATTGAACCCGACTAGTTATAATTTGAAATTAATTCAAGTCCCTATACATTTAATTTACGGGACTCTGGATTCTTTGGTAGATATTGATATCATGCGCAATCAATTACCTAGAAAGACCACCACAGTCCAGCCAGTGGAAGATCATGAACATTTGGATAATTTGTGGAGTGACGATGTGTATGAAGTGGTATTTAAACATGTATTGGAGTATCTTGGTGAAGACTCTGCGGTGGTAGACCGGATAGTGTATGACGATACTACTATTGAAGAAATTGTTGATGAAATTGACGATAGTACGTTTGTCGATGAAAGTTACTTGAAGTCTGCTAACAGAAAGAGAGTGTCAGATACTAGTTTTGGGGAATTGGCTAATGGGTATAGGAAGACTAGTGTTTTTTCATAACGAGCGAAGCTAACGAGCGAAGCTAACGAGCGAGGCGAGTTAGCTTCACGAGCAATGCCAGTTATCTCGAGCAATGGGTTATCTCGAGCAATGCCAGTTATACTATTTAACAATAGAGATATCATATCAATCTAGATACCAATTATTTAACGAGCGTAGCAAGTTATACCAGTTGCCAAACTAGAGATCTAGACACAAGTTATCAATCTAGATAGTATTTATCCATCTGGGTGTTATTTATCAATCGGGATACTATTTATCATCTATAGACTAGTTATCAATCTGGGTTTTATTTATCAATCGGGATACTATTTATTAATCTAGATACCAGTTATTTCTTGACTAGCGTGGCGCGTATACCAGTTATCAATCTAGATACTAGTTATCATATATATACTAGTTGTCAATCTAGGTACCATCTACCTAGATA